>CAJUYI010005472.1:0-15675 GCA_910591695.1 Galerucella pusilla
TCATTGTTAGTGACGTCAGGGTAAAGGTCAATTTTTTCTACTGTATATATGATGATAAAATAAATATACAAATGGCATTCACACCAATAGGTTCACATTAATAGATCCACATTCATTGTCAATCATCTATGTCATATTTTACTCATATTATCTATATTATGTGACAGGCTTAAGGCTTAAGTACACCTCTTGTCAAAATAGTGTGATTAGTTAAGTTATGTAATAAACATCATCCCATAGTTTTCATACTACTATTTGAGCCGCTTCCAAAGAAACCAGTTCATGGTAATCCTAACATAGGTACAACACACCCCTCACTTCCACTTAGTACCTAAGGAAAGTCTTGGGAACTTAGTTAAATGTTCTTTTATCCAATACTATCTTAACTGTTGTGCCCTAGGATTCTGAAGGTATGTGGATGAAGGTATCTTCTTTCCCCACTATTTTGAGCTTTTTCAGATGCCCGTTCAGGCGACAAAATCTCGTTAGGATCCCTGTTAAAACTCTTAGTGCATTTTTACTCTGTCCTATGCATTCATTTAGATTTTTCTTCTCTTTGGCTATGCCCATTTCTCCCAATATTACATTGGAGATGATACCGCGAATGGGTGTTTCAGATCCCTCTTTGCTAGTCCATCTGCTTTTTCATTTCCTTCTATTCCAGTGTGTCTTGGAATCCAGAGTAAGGTGACTATATTGTTCTCGCCTAGTTCATTGAATATGCCTAGGCATTTCCACACTATTTCGAAACTGATTACAAAAGAGCTTAGTGCTGTTTGACTACCTGACATTATTTTAAAACATTATGATAAAAGAGAAGTGTTTCTCAGAATAAATCATTCATTGTACAGAATACTATACCACTAGTATGAGTAACTTTTCTAATAAGATTGAAAGTAAATTGAAACTACAAAATTTGCAAAAGCAGTCTTTACTTGTATTTTAAATGACTTCAATTAAAGTTTCTACATTCAATACACCAAGTTACCGATTACTAAAATCACTGCATTTGAGTTTCTCAATTAAAAGTTCGAAAATTTCCTATAATACCGTCAATACCTATGCTCTAAAATAATGATTACAAATCACATTTAATTTGAATTTAATTAAGTTATTTCAATAATTCTTTTTCATCGATTCAAATTTTTCAAGACTGCAGATTAATTCGGAAGAAACTTCTTATTACGTGGTTGAAGGCGTTCTAACTGAAGCATATAAATTGAAAATTAAAGTTTATTAACTTGAAAAATAGGAAAAATTAAATGTGCTGTTTCCGAAGATTATGACGCTAAGTTTGTCATAGTCTGCCGCAGAGTCGATTAGACGAGGATATCCAAGAACTTCGAGTCAGTAATTTCTAGTTTATTCTGCTTTATAACAATTCTTGTATAATTTGGGGTTTTTGGATATTGAACGATCAACTATAAGTTTACAATAGGCACTTGAGGCAGAAGATACACGTGAACGAATTTACACGATTAGGGGGGCATCCATTAATTATGAAGTGTTCAGAAGGGGATCGAGCCGAATCTCACCAAATCTCACTAGTGGGAAAAGGGGGACTTGGCAAATATTACGCATTTTTAGCCTAATACTAGTATTTGCTAGTCTCCAATGAAAATAATTGGGGAACTTGTTTTTTTTTTTCAAATTGGCCAACGCATTTGCACCCATAACACAAATATTAAGAAATCTCCCGTAAGATTAGGGGGGTTGGGCAAAATCTTACTATACTTACATCAAAGTAGTCCAATAAAATGAAGATTTAAACTACCATTCAAAACGAAAGCCTGCATTTTTCAATGCGAGTTTGTTTTGACATACATTGGTATAGAAAATGTAGATATCTACATTATTAGTTTTTAGAACTTTAGTTTTTTACGTCAGGTTATGTTTGAGTGACCGGGGGTTGCGACGCAAAAGATCTGACCGTTACGTTACGTTACGTTATGTTACGTTGTTTCGTTATGTGCCTTGCTTGCGTGCATGTGCTCTCTCGAGTCTCTCTCTCTCTCGTTTACGAAGCAGCGATTCACATGCTTCGACAAGGAATCGAACCCGGGCCGCCCGCGTGGAGGGCGAGCATTATCCCACTGAACCACCGATGCTATATGAAAACTCTATGCAAAGCTGGTATTCGCAGTGCTGGTGATCTGCTTGAATTGGTTCGGATACATTTTTACTATTATTTCCATAATTTTTTTTGCGCAATTGATCTTTTTTGTTTATTTACAGCATCGGTTGTCAGGACGGTAGGTTGTGTTTACAAAATGCAAAATATATTAAACTGATCGAGAAGTATAAATGTCACTTTTAACATTTCGTTCGATTCGAAGAACTTTAAAATGGATGGATAAATTGATTTGACATTTGGCAGGGTGTTTTTAAATGTAAAAGGGCATATCTTGATAAAAATAGTAGTTTGAGCAACTAGTGTGGATATGATGGCCATATCGCACGAGGACGAAGTAGGCGGAGTGCTCAATCGTTCAATTGCGATATGGACAATCCACACGTGTCGAACAGCATATTTTTTCTACGACCCGCTTAAGTAAAAATCTATAAAATAAAAATTTCTATAAACTGTAATAAAACTTCAAATTGAAAATTTAACGATTCAATTTTATGTTTCCACTAACTTTTTTGTGGTAAACGTACAGTTCTTGAATGTCCAATTTGTATAATGCTACGGTTTCCCTTTTTAAATATACGATGCTGTTATAAGTAGATGTTATTAATATCAAGCAGAATAATTATTTAAAAATAAAATTAACAATAAAAAAAACTTCTTCACGGGGAATCGAACCCGGTTCTACCGCGTGAGAGTCTGGTTTGCTTACTACTCGATCACCGAGGATTCATATTGTTTATCTATAACGTCAGATGTATTACATAATTTTTGCTTAAAAGGAACTAAAGTTCCTACCGTGTGTCCTGTGTGTTTTCGAAATATTTCAGAGAAAAAGCGATTTTGGGGGTGGTTTTCAATTATTTGTTCACCCCCTAAATAGAATTCAAAACTAACTTACCCAAAAATGCAGGATTTCATTATGAATAGCAGTTTATATCTCCATTTTATTGGAATAAAGGGGGAAAGAGAGCCAAAAAAACTCTCAAAAATGGCTCACGTAACTAATGGACTCCCCCTTATACCAAAAACGTTTACGTAGTTCATTTCATCTTAAAAAGTGTCAAGGAAATTGACGTCGGGTTTGTCCTTGGCTCATATTTTAATCAATTAAGAGTTCATCTAATCCAACTTCATCGCTATTTTTGGGGTTTATGTTCATTCTGCGCATCAGTTTCTATTCATTTGTTAGTTCACGTCAAACGTATTCAAATATTTTTGAATCGTTTACGTTTTAATAATTGCCTCCAATATAATATTTTCCAATAATAAAACCCCCTTCGAAAATTTCATTGTACACCAATGGTGAATTGAAATTTCTCGAAAATTGAATGAGCTTCAAAAATCTGATCATAGGATCAGATAACTCAACTACCTTTTAAAACCTTAAGATACACCACTGGTACCTATATGAAAATTTTTGGACACAAATTAACCCATTGAAATATTTCACGAAACGCCCATGGCAAGTTGAATTTTTAAAATCGATTGACCTCCTTTAAAAACGATATTGTACGCCTATGATATAGAACACTATCAACCCCTCATAAAAATACCAATCTCAAAAGTAAAATGACTCCCTTGAAAATATTTTCCGTACTCCCCTGGTAGACGGAAATTGCAGCCTACTACGACTAATATTTATAGAAATTTTGGAGAAAATGGACCATCCTGTATGAAGATAAATCCGCTCAACTTTTCAATTTTAAAACTTCCTATAACTACGTGTATTTATTTATACGTTTTTCGAAGAAAAAAAAATTGATTATTATCCATTAGACTCCTACTTAGGCTTTTAATATGTTTTCTCCTCTCCTTCTTTTAGTTAGATCTTTCTCTGCATCACTCACCTGATAAAAAGAGCCCGTCTAAGTTCTAGAACACATCGTAAATCAAATTAATCAACGTCGAGGTCTACCGGGAGAAATTCTGCTTCAGGGATTTGGTACGAGTTCTCTCTCCCTATAATTCCTAGGCGTCTGGATGATGTGCTTATTAAGGATTAGTATTAATAGAAAAAAAGTTACCTTCAGCCGGAATCTACAAAAGAGAGATGATATATAATAATGAAATATAGTATTCTGGTTAATGATGATAAGGATTTAACTTCAAGCTAATTGCGTTTAAGTTACAAAGTTGGTTACTTATATCAATTAAATTGATATCAAATTGAGACAATTGGGAATTTTCTTTTTTCTTTGGGGAAGAAGGTAGTAATCCTTCTCCAAATGAACGTCCAGATGCTCCAGGCATAATGCTCTAGGCTTGTAAGACTAGACAAATGAAATCTTCCCCCTATTATACAATCTTTTGTAATTCCAGACCTATGAAGTCTCTTTTGGAACCTCCTTCAGCTAACTAGTCCGTTATTTCATCACCTGCAATCCCCTCATTTACCGGCATCCATATTAGATCCAATGGGACTAAGATCAGGTAAAGTCTGGCTGAAAGTTCATTGTCTAACTTGGGGGTGACCTTGTCTTATCCTCCATTTGAATTGTTGTTCTTCATCAAGCCTCTAATGCAGGCATAATGATCAGGGGCTGTATTCTTGACTGTGGGAGTAGAACTTTCAGAGAGAACACATCATTTGTCCCTGGCTACTCTGTCACTGCAGTGGCAATGACAAAATATCTGTTCTCTCGGAAATCTTCACTCCCTCAGTCAATAATACAGCCCCAGTAGTCATGGATCCAGGCTTGTAGAACTGGACAAATGAAATCTTCTCCTCTTATGCAATCTCTTGTGATTCTGGACCTATGAAGTCTCCTTTGGAACCTCCTTCAGCTAACTGGTCCGTTATTTCATCACCTGCAATCTCCTCATTTTCCGGCACCCATATGAGATCCAATGGGACTGAGATCAGGTCAAACTGCTCTCCATTCTGGCTTCATCGTCTAGCTTGGAGGTAACCTTATATCATCATCCATTTGAATTGGTGTTCTCTTCCCACCCTCTCCTTGAGAGCTTTATTTAGCTAACTGGTGCACCAGTTAATACTTGGTAGCAGATGCTGTCTGTCGGTAATAGCTATTTGTATTACTAGGGAGGAAAGTGCCACTTTTCCTCCCGCAGGATGTAGTTTACTGCCCGACGCGAAGCGGAGTAAAGATCCAAGGGAGGAAAAGGCACTTTACTCCCATGTTATACATATGATTTTTCCTCCTACCCACCTTTTTTTGAAAATTCATTTACGACACAAATAGGTAACGAATATAATTTAGGACACAAGAATTATTTATTAAACAAATTTATCAATATATGTTATACAATTAAGTACATAGTATTGTTTAACTATATTTTAGAATTATTTATGTTAATATTGAATGTGCAGTTTTGAGCAGCACTTAGGTATATGAACACCATCGGAAGAAGTTAGGGTTTGAACAGGAGCTTTAGTATTTGAAATATTTTCGCTTAGCACATTGTAATGGTGGTAACTTCTAGAAGTGCTTGGCTGATTTTGATCAAGTTTAGGTTCTACATTATTTCCCATAATTTGATCAGAAAGTTTTCTTTTTTTTGTGTAAGATTGTTCTACATAACCTTCTGCGATATTGGTTGATTTCCAACCGCCATGCTGTTTTAGAGCTAAAATATCCCCACCAGCGTTTACTAACAGAGTTGCTGAAGTTCTTCTGAAACTGTGCCCTGTGTAATGTTTGGCATTTGGAAGATTGAGATATCCTGCAATTTTTTGTGGTATTTTGGATATACTATTTTTGCCAACCACTTGATTTATACATTTGCCTGCTTTAAAGCATACCAACAATCGTTTATGCTCAGTTTTAGGACGTAGACAGATATACTTTTCAACGATTTGAACAAAATTTGGGCCGTTACCTGTTGTAGTATTGATAACTAAAGTTCGTTGTTTATACGTTTTTGAAGTGTGGATATATATATGACTAAAAGATTGTCTTTTTCTTCAATATCATCCATAGTCATTTTAATAAGCTCATCACATCTACATGCTCCAGAAATTCCAATAACAAGGACTACTTATGAATATTTTATATCAAAAATTGAATTATTTGCATGGGATTTCATTTCTTACCTTCATTAATAAAAAAACATAATCGGGGGCTTCCATTAAGAATGTATTTATTTCTTCTCCTGTAAAATTTTAGCTTTATTTGGTTTGTATCCGGCATTTTGACGTTTTAGAAATGCTATCAACTTTGGATATTTAATATCGACATTGTCCTTCATTTGTATCATTGTGCGTAGCATTGAATATTTAGACCAAAGTGTTGAAGCTTCTAATGATTTTCCTTGTAGTGAAAAATATGCCAGTGTAAAACATTCTCTGAATATTTATGTATCTTGTTGTCTTCAGCCCATTGCTTATATTGTGCATATTGTTTTTCATACCTGTCTTTAGATTTTTGTGGTAGTAAGGTTAATGACGCTATGTTAGCTTGTTCCTTAATATTAGGTGGTGTATTTGAAAATTCAAAATCACTTGAATCGCTCTCCATTTTTCAAAAATTCAACTAAGTTCAATGAATGTAGCGACTTTGCACCTCAAAAGTCAATCGCCGTGTTTACTGTCAGTGAGCCACAGCATACTATGCTTTTCTTATTCTGAACTCAAAAAACGTATATCTAAGATTCCTGAAGTTGAAATTTGTATTGAAGAACTACGTTGAAGTAACATTAATGTTTGATTTTTACCAAAAAACAGGATATACAGGATGTTCTAGAAATTATGGAAACAATATGAATATAATGAATTCACAAGTTTCATCGTTTACAACTTACTTGAAATGAGGGGGAGGAAAAGTATGAGTTTCCTCCCTGATTTGAGGGAGGAAAGTGTGTACTTTCTATAGGGTAGGAGGGAAAATTTTTCGTGTTCGTGTTAATATCACCTACTGTATTATAATACGGGTACAAACTACTAAAATAAATAGTTTGTTTTGAACAAAGACAATAGTAAGTAACTGTGATATACGCTGCTTCTGTTTACTCACATTCTAATCCCTTTCCGTGTATAGAAACAAACAAGGGTTAACATAAGATTTAAACTAGTTAAGTAATGATAATGGGGTGATTTGGCTAATCCTCGACCTCAAGTTTCAAAACAACCAAATCCTTATTGTTTCCGCAAACGTTGGGCCTGTTTAGTTGTTTTAGAAGGGTCTCTAAAATTTCCACAATTTCAATGCCCAACTTCTAGAGTGAGTGTTAGTGTGAAATCTACATAATTTATACAAATAATAGCGTTACCGCAAGCTGGGTCAATTTTATGGATAATGTTTCGACCATTAGCTTGTTCACTGTTGTCCTTGAGCAACTGACCGATCTATAGAAAATTGTAGCGAGAAAAATCGTTTTGAACTTTGGCTGTTGTTTCTAATTAAATATAGCTTCCTGCTTGTCTCTACGGTGAAATTAATTCATTGGGGGACCGAATTGATAAGTTTTTTGAGCAGGTTTCCACCATAGAGTCTTTATCCTTCATTTGAAATAACTTTAGGTCATTTTAGTGAACTAAAACATATATTAAAAAGAAACTCCCTACATAATAAGTACCTACAAACTACCAACTATTTCATTAGAATCTTCGATTTTGAAAAGTTTTAAAGGTAAGTTGGCGGGTGTTAAGAACTTTCGTAAACTTTTGAAACAATTCTCAGAGGGCTTTCGCTAATGTCGGCCTTTGTTATCCCCGGTCTCTCTTATCTCTAATCTACTTAGCCTCGTTTTCAACGTGGAGTTTCCTTTGAGGCATTAATACTATTTAACCTCATCGGCTACTGCCGAACTGTTACAAGTTCAATAACGAACGGGATCTCTTATTTAGCTCCCTAACGGAAAGGGCTCAAATTTACAAAATGAATATATTGTTGCCGGAGTGCCGAACCTTTAACGTTATCTTTGTATGTCTAGAGCTTGATAATCATCCCTTATTTCCTTTCAACAGTTTTCACACTTAAATTATTATAATGCTAGTATTTTACTAATTCTTTTTTTTCTCTATTTCAGGTAAGACATCTTAGAACCTTCTACGAGTAAGTTATTTTCATATTTATCATGCTTCTAAATACCAAATAGTATACAGGATGTTTTCAAATGACACCTACAACACTTGCATGTAGATAGCTCTCGTGAAATTGGACCAAATCACATAAGGATTGAGCTTATTCACTTTTTGAAGTACAAGGTGTTAAAGTTATGAAAAATTGCATGTTTCAATTTGATAACCTTAAAATGGATGAATAAATTGATTTGATATTTGGCAGGTTGTTTTTATGGAAAAACATGTTCCAAATATTGATCCAGTGGTGTAGATTTTAAAAAATATCTCACCTTCACCCTCCCACTTTTTACGCCACTGGAATTTGAAGCTATTTTTATTTCATTTCGTATTCTCCAATGATTTTCACGTGGAAAACGCATAAACTTCACATATCCAAAAATCTGTAGCTCTAAAGATATTTAATGTTTTCATCAACTGTAACATCACTTTTTAATAGTCTTCTTCCAATGTTTTAGATGCATTGCTGTAAAACATAAAATATCTTGATTACTACAAATTTTTTATGTGTAAAATTTATGCATTTTTTTACGAGGAAACCATTGAGAAATACAAAATAAAAAAATAGCTTGAAATACCAGTAGCGTTAGCTCCGGGAGGGGAAGAGTGACATATTCTTCCAAATGTACACCACTGGATCAATAATTGGAACATGTTTTTCATCAAAATATGCCCCTTTACATTTAAAAACAACTAGCCAAATGTCAAATCAATTTATCCATCCATTTGGAAGTTATCAAACTGAGACATTTAAATTTTCATAACTTTAACACCCCGTAATTCGAAAAGTAAATAGGCGGACTCCTCAATCCTAATATTATTTGGTCCAATTTTACGAGAGGCATCTACATCTACATGCAAACGTTGTAAGTGTCATTTAAAAACACCCTGTATACAGAAAACAGAGTTTTGGATCGGGGCGATATTACAAGAAATCTATTCTGATCACAAATAAAACCATGCTTGTACTAAAAAACTAAATGTTAATATATAAATGGACGACTACATCTTTTTACTTCACGGGTTTCATGGTTTTTCCTCCTTTTTTCTGGCTTTCCTTTTATTTTGTTCCATTTTTGCTGTCTTTCCTTTTTTTTCCGTTCTCTCATTCGCATTTCTTCATATATTCTTCAACTTGGTCTTCCCATCTTATCTTTCGTCCTCCTGTTCGTCTTCTCACCTTGAATTTATGGCCATACTTCTTCAATCTAAATGTTTGGGCAGGAAGATTCTGTAATTGGCTTCTTGTTCATACCAGGAAATATGGACAGTGGAATGAAGAGCGCCATCGGATCCCTAATGCCGTTCCATTGCCAACAATACTGTTGTGTTCGTGGTTTGCCTAATTGGTCTACAGCTTTATTCCATTTTAGCTGGACATTGTATGGTGAATTGGCGTTAATTATGGCCAACATGTTCTTTTCTTAAGAACCGTAACGTATGTACCTACAGAGCAAGAGGTATAAACAACAGTTATCCTTTCAAAGTCAGCTTTCTTTTGATATGTTTTTGGCCACTAGTCTAAGGCTCCATAGGTAATCTATCAATAATATATACCGTAATTGAATCTAATATTACCAACTGAGCCATTCGGGAAACACGAGCAATTCTCCGAATATTAAATACAGCTATTCAAAGAAATTTCATTTTGAAATAATTTTAACAAAAGATATTATGGTAACATCGTCTACAGAATTCTCCTCAAGTTTGAATGGCTCCAATTACTCGGCGTTTCAAAACTTTCAAATAATTTTTGAATCGCGAGCAGTTAGATTAATAACATTTCGAATAATAGAATCTCCCGTCCGAATTCGTATAAATATCAGCAAGAAACGAAGACGTAAAATAACACACCTTAAATTTTTCTTCTCGCCGGCCTCCCGAAAAGATAAAATTATCAAAGTGTGAGGAGGATTTTTTGCTGAAAAGAAGGGTCTCCTTTCAAATAAGTACATTTCCTTCCTTCTTTGACATGTCTTCTCGAGACGACAACGAGAGCTCTGGCTATTGTCGACTTTGACAATGAGTCGGTAATAAATGCTGACGTACTGTTGTTGAATTCCCGATCTTTTCTTCGGATATTTATTGATTGGGTGATATGGATGTATGCAAAAAGACGGGAATTTATATATAAGAAAAAGTTTATAGCTGAATTGATTTCCGATTTATATCAGCTATTGCTTTTAATTTAATTTGATTTAAAAAAAATGCTGAGTTGGTCTTGTTTTCCAAAATAAATGATCACTTTTTTTCTCATTATTTCTGACATATAGTAAGTTGTTTCTTATCCATGACAAGCTAATTGAAACGTCAAAATATGTGCGTTGTTGTGCTAGCCTAGGTTAGGTCAGGTAGTTTTGGTAGTCTTTGGCACCTCAGCCCGTGTGCTCTTGTACCCTTATCAGGCTAAACTGTCTTTTCACTAGGTCTTCTTGTAGAAATCCTTCCTTGGAAGCTCTAGGCCTAGGTTAGGTAGTTTTGGTAGTCCTTGGCACTTCAGCCCTTGTGCTCTTGTGCCCTTATCGGGCTCAACTATCTTTTCACAAGGTCTTTCTTGGAGAAATTCCTGCTTGGAAGCTCTATGCCTAGTGTAACGTTATATTTGGCCACTATATTTAAATATCTACCGGACGGCGAGTAGCCAGTCCTTTTTCCTTGCCAACATGTGATTTTCGTCGAGAACTTGTAGCATGGATCACCGCTGAAAGGCAAATCTTTACATTTAATGTGCCTTGGTGAGGATCAGTATACACTGATATTGGTCAAATATTTCAATTCTTCTCTCCTATAGACAGAGAAATTAAGAACACACTACCAATATGTAAATTCTTTCTCGAAGCGTAGCATGTGAGCAGGAAAGGGATATGCAACGTATGTCGATTGCTCATCGCATGGTTCAATTTAATAGCGAGTAGTAAGAATAAGCATTTTTTTCCTGTGAACCATGAAAGGTCAACAATCTTAATTTCTTGTGAGAGGTTCATCTCAAACTTTTTTTTTCTAAAGTGCATTCAATGCGCCTGCTACTTTGTACCTGCCACTTAGTACCTGCTACTTTGTACCTGCCAATTTGTACGTGACAATTCCGAACGAAGAGCTTTCTATGAAGTAGTTTCTATGACGTAGTTTTCATAAACTAAATTCCCATGCATTAACATCAGACACCTAGGACCTGTCCGAAAAAACCAAGGAAAGTTAAACAACGTAAAACAACAAACAACGTAAAACAACATTCATTCACTGTGGTATTAGTTTTAAAATCATTATACAACTTGTAAATTGATAGAGAGTTGTGAGGTGAAAACAAGTCGACTAATATTATCCAGGGTGGCGCCCACTTACCTTTCTTGATTAACTTTAATTACATTCCTCAACTTGATTTATCAACTGGTTTCTTAACTTCATCTATTATCTCATTAACTTCAATAACTTAAATAAAGTAGGATTACCCGCGAACCAGTAAGACTACTCCCTGAACTGATATTAGTTTGGTCTCGGAATTCACACCTGAGGTGCTCTCCACATTGAGTCACCGTTGCAGTATCTTGCCTTATTATTTTAAATAAATAATAGGTAACACTATGTAGGTAATTCTAGTAGTCCATGGCACGTCAGCCCTTGTGCTCTTGTGCCCTCATCAGGCTCAACTGTCCTTTCACTAGGTCCCTCTTGAAGAAATCCCCCCTTGGAAGCTCCAGGCCTAGGAGTCTATATCTCCAATAAGGTAATGTGAGACACAGATAGCTTCAACCTTATTTATGCCAATTGTATGCAATTCCTCACTGTTGTGTAGTTCCGTTATTTTCCTCATTAGGACCCTGGTTGGGTTTATATTTCGCTAGTTAGCAGCTCCCAGGGTTTTCGACCAATTTTTTGCTGTATTCTTGCTCTTGTTTGAATCCGCTGAGATGTACAATAATATCCAGTATCTGTAGCTCCCGCTTGAAAGCAGAGTTACTATTGTATTATCTAAATAATCGTTAATATTTTCATTGAAATAATTTTCACTTGAATCGACTTCAAACATGGTCAACCATCATTATTTTCGAAACTATTGGGAAAATAGACAATCCAACGTTATATAATCCAAAAGATCTACCAGCCAGTTAAGAAAAATTTTTATTATTATAGCCCCTTTATCGATGTTGAATGTTCATTGGGCAGAAAGTAAAAAGAAAAAGATTTCAGTCGAGTTGCCGGTGGGAAGGTCGCATAGCCGTATCAGGAAAATTATGTGTGGGAGAATAAATGAATCAAAGGAAAGTGAACACTCACAATGGTCTTTGATAATTTTTGAGTGCCTTCAATAACTTCATATGGAAATCATGCGTTTATAAAGTTTTTTTAGAGAAGTGTAATATATCTTCCCTCGGGATAATAAAGTTTGGACTGATGGTATTAAATCGACAAGCAAATTTACATCAGATTCTACTGAAACTATCTATTTCTAATACTCAAGATTAATATGCTCAGTAACTTTCTATGGATCTTAAATTCATGTATTATTAATATTCAAAGGTAAAGCGTATATAAAGCTGATATTTATTCACATCAAATGTAGCAAATTGTAGTCTGCCTATTTCTTTTCCTCCAATTTCCATCAATATTTCGCGGTTTTTGATTGGTAAACAATATATTTCATTCTTCACTTGAAGAAAAATATCGAGTGATGATGAATCATGTGAAAGTACAGTAAGTTATGAAATCAAACAATTTTATTTTGTAAAATCTACATTGTAATTAAACATAAAGTGACGCGTTTCGCTAACACAGTAGCTTTATCAAACGTTGGAGGTATAATGAGAAACTTTCTATTTATACAGTGCCTTAATACTAAATTATACGGAAATTTAACAATAAAATTATAATCTATTTACAAGGAAATGAAAAAAATTTGTCTAAATATGGAATTAACTAAAGAATTTAACAAGTTTACCTGGAAACTCATTCACAACTATCCTACAGGAATCTTTCTAGGTACCTCCAACGTTTGAAAAAGCTACTGTGTTAGCGAAACGCGACACTTTATGTTTAATTACAATGTTGATTTTACAAAATAAAATTGTTTGATTTCATAACTTACTATGGATCTACATCAAGTAAAAGCCTCATCATTCAATTTTTGAAAGTACAGTCTATGAAATGTCTGGAGGTTGGTATAGTATCCCATGGTTGTATTCATGTAATTTGGAGTGATATTTACTCAGACCTATCTTCTGCTTAGCTTCTGAGGAGAATATCAGATACTGGTAGCTCCTTTAGCCCTATTTTCCGGAGGAACTTTATTCTTCAGCTTGGGTAAATCTTTCTCTTCTATCCAGTAATCTCCCAGATGTTGTGCACTGGGATTCTGAATTACTATGGTCATCAAAATGGTTTTGTTCACGTGAAGAAGCGATTCATATCTAGTGTTTGAAGTTTTCTTTTTTTCAATGTACCTCTTCCACGCCAATTATAAATAGCCTGAACTGTCTCTGCTCAATTCTAAGAGGTGTGAAATTACAAAATCCTAGTGACCTTGTTGACATTATTATACGCTTTGTTGCGTATTTTATGACCACAATATCTGTTACAGCATCTGTAGACTGTAAACATTGTAACCGATTTGATTTACTCTACGTTAGCACGGTTAGTTTGAAATCAGTCATGAGAGCGGAAATTAAAGAAAAAATTAACTACATACCCGTGAGGGAGCGTAATTAAACTCTAGTAAATTATAGTGCTGATGCTATTTATGTGACATACTGTCAAATTAGTCAGACCGTAACTCATGAGTTGCGTTAACATAAAAATATTATTTAGTTGCATGTATAATAAGAGTGGAAAATGTTTGAAAAGTACATAACGTTACTTTGGGATATTTTGTTGAATAGAGGGAAAAGGTTTTAAAAGATACAAGGAAGTTGAAGCGTGGAATAGGTTCCGACAGACACAAAAGGAGGGAAAAAAAGCTTTAGAGTCTATATCAGTGAAGGTGAAGAATATTGAGATAAAATACTTGCTCATTAGTTGTACAACTAGATGAGGATCATTATTTTGTTTGTGGACACCGAGTTATTTTGTGGTATCCCGCATCGTGGAAGAAGTTCAAAAATGGGAGGCTGGGAAGTACTATTCACTGAAAAAATAAGCGAAAAGTTCTAACAGTAATCACAGTGGACAATGGGCAAAGCCCTTAAATATCTGGAACATGTCTACTTAGAGCAGACTCAGCTCCAAAACGAATATAAGGCTTGCTTAGAAGCCTGAATATACTGAGTGAAAAAAAAGGTGAACACCTAGATGTATTCAATCATATTTATTAATATTTCGCTCACATGTTTAACTAATAATAATAAATAAATGGTTAGAGTTTCAGCCACTTTGTCCCTCGATGTCTTACACACTCATTTGTACGTCGGGGCATTGTTCTGATGGGGTGGTGAATGTCCTCCTGAGGTATCTCATTCCACCCTACCACCAACTCATGTCTAAGAGCTGCTAGATTCTGAGGGAGATGGGGTAAGTTTAGCAACCTTCGGCCGAGCATGTCCCACACATGTTCAATTGGAGGAAGATCGTGCGATCTTGGAGGCCATGGTGAACGATTGATATGGTGTTGATCCATGAAGGCTAAAGCGACTCTAGCAACATGCGGTTGTCTTACTGGAAAATGGCATTTTCATATCTCTGAACATATGGAAGAACATGTGGTTCCACTACTTCCTGAATGTAATGAAGGGCAGTCATGTTGTTTTGGATAAAAACTAGAGGTGACCTGCTACCAATGGATATGGCACCCCATACCATAACACCCACGGTTTGGTGGATATGCCTTTCAACATCAAATTGTGGATTTCTTCTTTCACTACATCTCCTTCTCACCCTTGTTCGGCCGTCATGCATACCAAGATCACATGATTCCATTATTGATCCCAATTTAATTTCTCTTGGCCCCATTGCAAGCGGTTTTCGTCTGTGCTCAGGAGTCAATGGTAAGACCCAATGGGGTCGGCAAGAAAAAAGCCCAAAACTTCTTATTCTCCTGTAAACTGTAAGCATCCCAACCATCCTTCCATGTTCTTCAAACCAATGATCTGCAATCGCTCGAGTAGACCTAAACCGATCTCTCAGGGCTAGGAGTGTTAGTTGCCGATCTTGACGCCCTGTTGTGCCCCTACGACGTCCAGTGCCTATAGCTCTATGCTGCCGGCCTTCTTGAGTCCATGCCTGATTACATCTCACTATGGTACGCAAGGAACGATTTGTTCTTCTCAGAATTTCTCTAAATGAAAATCTCGCTTCGCGTCGACATCTTGGTCGTTGAAGTAAAACACTTTGCCACCAATTTTCTAACGATAGATTCACAAAATGTGAATGAAAATCGTAAAATTTGCAAATTCCAGAAAAAAAGAATTGATAAAAAACGGGTCTGATACGCCGCAGATTGGGCTGAAAATTTAATCATTTTTTGTTCGACTTATAGTATGTACAAAAAGTACGAGGAGTAATAAACCCTAATTAA
>CAJUYI010005474.1:0-15672 GCA_910591695.1 Galerucella pusilla
TGATTTTCGGGGCCAGGTAATAACGGGCACGAGTTGGGAAACGCCGTGCTCAGTTTTAGAGCGTGAAGACCCCGTTTCACCTAAGCGGTTGTAAAGATTTCTGTACAGTTTGTAATTGGGTTGCCTTCGATTAGGGTAAAATTGTGAATATCTTCGAGCCGCAGCTGGACCACTGAGCAAACACACAAATCATATCGCGCATCTCATTATTGGAAACATCGTTATGCCTAGGCATTATTTGATAAATAACTATTACACTTGGACATTCTTAATGAATCACCCTGTATAAATATTCAACCTGCATTTGATGTAACATCAATTCATTCCAGATTACCGTTTCATAATAATATATAATTAAATTCAACAAAGTTTCTTATATACGGGTTAGATACCAAACAATGCAATTTTTCGAAATATCTTTGCCAGTCGAATCTGGCAATGACAAGAACGAAGCAGCATCCGCTTCGTTGTTTATACAAAGGACTTTATATAATTCCCTTTCTCTTGACTTCTATACAGATAATTTACCTGTTGATAGGTAAAATTCCAAAACTTCAGAGGAAAATGACTCTTTGTAAGGATTTAATATGCTTTTAAAGTCTGAAATATTGAACTAAATTATTAGCGATTTGAATGATTG
Organism: Galerucella pusilla; assembly: GCA_910591695.1. NCBI lineage: Eukaryota > Metazoa > Arthropoda > Insecta > Coleoptera > Chrysomelidae > Galerucella > Galerucella pusilla. The sequence continues at coordinate 641 of CAJUYI010005474.1, forward strand.
TGTTTGTGGATTTGAGTTGGACAGAATAGCTTTACCACAAAGCAGTCTACAAGATATTCCTTTATCAACAATGATATACAAGAATTAGTAAATATATGGAGCATTCCATTGAAAACTGTTGTAACACTTGTTCTCTCCTTAAGAGACAGATCCTCAAGGGTGGATCGACTCCATGTTGATGCCACACTAGGTATGCCAGAGGGTTGACAGACTATAAGAACTTAGGGCGCCACTACCTTTTTAGACGTCGACGAAAAAAGATAATTTAATTTCAAGAAAAGAAACTAAGGTGAAAAAGGTAGAAACACCTTGTAGAATTTACTTAAAGTTAAAAATGAAAAAGTTACAAACTTACATAAACCATTTCTAAAAGAATAAAATGTTTAATGAAATGTGAAGCCGGCACTGGCAGGTTTTTATGATAAGAGAATATTTGAAAAGGTTAAAATGCAAATGTTATCTATCTTTGAAAATAATTAGGTATTCTACAACAGAGAATCTAGCAAATGTTTGCATTAAAAAAAGGTAACAGTTATTTACGATAAAAGATTTAGTTCAAAAGTAATGTACAAGTATAAAAGAAATGTAGTTGACCACGTGGTATGTGTATATTCGTCTATCTCTGTAAAAAAATAAGAAATGCACAAAAAAATTATATCACCACTACTTTAGAAAAAGCTTGATAAATATAAATTATAATTTCGGACTTACCACAGCAATTTAAGGTAAAACAATTAAATTTAAGAGACGGTAGAAAGATACGTCCTCGCTACTCAAGGGTCGGTAACGGAAAAGAAATGAAAACCACCTCATAGAATCGAGCGTTGACATCATATGTCAATTGTCTTAACGTTCAACGATAAGAGAAATTTAGATCACAGAACTATATTGGAAGTGGTTACTATGACAGCAAGCGGTTTATACGAAATTATTTCGTCAAATCGGAACAGGTCGATAGACATGTTACACTGTCCACTTTACATTACTCTCAAGGGGACACTTTTGTGAAAATTTGAAAAAACACTATTTAAAATAGAATGCAGACGTACAGACAGTTCTCGTGAATGATAATCACATCGTTTTTTAATAATTTAAGTAGAATAAATTGTGAAATGATATCTTACTCATAGATCAGGAGAGTGAGCACAAAAAATAAGGATTTTGAGGACAAAAGTACGCACATAAATTATTACTGGTCCCCAAGAAGTGGAATAAACATTGTTAATATTTATTAAACGTATTTTATACAAAAATAAATCGAGAATTCAGGCAAAATGTCAAGTTAAAGTTGTTAAAGCTCGTATAACAAAGAAATTCAATTTTTGGTTCTAATAATCAAAAATGCAAAACAATTTCCAATCTCCCTTTTATATTTTTCAACGAATTTATGGGGTCTCCATGACCCGGTTACGGAAGCTTTGTTATTGAGTTGACTGTGGTCTAATTGTTGAGCACCGAGTTCCATAATTTAATGTAAAGCTAAAAGTAACAAAAGACGAATATCCAAAACGATACAAAGGATATAGGAATATTTAATAACGGAGATTTGATTTTTTATTCGGTTTCAAAATACGTTGTTTGAGTGGGAAGTTGATAAATTTGATAAGCTTGAAAAAAAAAGAGAAATATCAACATACTGCTTATCCTTGGAAAGAATATATACACCTGCACCAGAGCCTGAGGGTGTCTTTGAGCCGTCTGTGTGCCAACAGCTGTCTGCTCTTAATAGTTCATCCTTAAGGAGGACCCATTAATCTGAGTTCGGAATTAGGAAGGTATAAGGATGGTAGTAGTTAATTTTTGGAGGCATTATGTCAGAGGTCATCCCCAGAATACTGTGACTTTCAGTTACCACTAGCATTCTGATTTGTTCTGTATAATAAGCCTGTTTTGCGCATTTAGAAATATGCGCAATTCTGTATGCTGTGCATCTAGCCTCTCTCTCCAAAAATATATGGAGAGGAGAAGGATTTCCATGGCTGCTTCAATGGTACTAAAAGTGGCATATAAGGTTTGCTCTGAATTATGTTTTGGTAGTTTATTATTATTATCATTTTGAACAATAATAATAAAATCGGGTTAAGGCATTTTCGTTAATAGTTTTCCAAAATAACAATGGACTAAGGACCATTTGGTAGGTCAATGTACTGTTCATTATGACAAAAAAAACGAGAATTCAAGAAAAAGCAAGCGAAGCAGAATGCTTTGGTAAACAATGATAACCAGCCTAATGGACTGCTCAAATAATGAAAATAATCTATGATTCCTCATTATGAATACCTACTTCGAGTAATCACTAATAGTTTTAAAAGTAGTGAAGCTGATGATATTCAAACACCAACAAATCTTTGCCGAAAAACCTCATAATTTCCAAACAAATGCAAATATCCAACTTTCCAACAAAACAACAAAAGATTCAAATATGACGTATATCAATTGCCATTATTGTCACTCTTGCCAGTTCATGCGCATTTGCAAATCCATAATCAACTCTTCCATGAACTGGTTTCATTAGGCAGTGGAAGCGTTGCATGAATCCGCTTTTAGTGTCAAAAAACTCCAAATTATTCGAAAATTATACACAATATTATCAGTGGTGATGAATCTTTGATACACGATCAAAGAACTGTTACTTCTGATTGCTACATATCAATTTGTTTGTTAAAAGTAATTGCTGAGTTTTAAAAAACCAACCCTCATCAATTATTTACCAAGACAATGCTAGTACCTATACAGCTCGAAGAATAATTGAGCTGCAAGAAAACATCGGCCTGGTGAACCGTTCCTAACGAGTTTTCACTCTTCCAGAAAAAATATTAAGAATGAAATGATAGGGTCCAATCCCCAGAAGATGCTGTGGTGTTTTCAGTATTCTAAGGTGTTCTGAAAATAGTGTACTACCTTTTTAAACATAATTGTGTTAAGCGAAAATGAATTTAAGGAAATTGAAAGCGCATTTGAACTTTTTTTTTATTGTTGAACCATTTCACCTATTTAAAGCACGCCTCGGCGTGTTTAAATCGAACTTTAAGAAACGCGCGTGTTTTAAAGTTACCGTGGCAACATCAACAACTTGAGAAACGAAGTCTAAATCATGTCTAAATGACATTATTATTGATCTGACAGGAGTAGTTTGTAACGTCAAAACTTTTATTCGAACAATATTTAACAATGTCAAATTTATAAATTAAAATGGAAAGTGCCGTTGGTATTGTTTGAAATATGAATATTTCGATTTTTAAAATCTTGGGAAATGGTATTTATATTAATTCTATTGACATTCACAGAACTCAATAAGGTTGAACTTCCATCAAAATAAAAATTAGTTTATGTTTTTCTCAGTACCATGACAACGCAAGGTATACATCATATACATCACGAATTCAACCATTCAACCATTCAACCATTTAATTCAGGCAGAAGATACCAATCAAATAAGTATATTAATTTTATTAGATTATTCCAAAGCTTTTGATATGTTAAATCATCAAATATTGTTGTCAATCACCCACTATTTAGGCTTTTCTGATGAAGCTACTAAATTTATAAAATCCTTTTTAAGTGATCGATTCCAAAGAGTACAAGTAGGTGAAAACAAGTCTCAAAAAATCAAATTAAAACTCGGGGTGCCTCAAGGCAGTATACTTGGTCCACTATTATATACTATGTATACCAGTAACTTTCAGAACTCTCTAAAACACTGTAACTATCATTTTTATGCTGACGATACCCAAATATACTGTTCTTTTAAATATGAAAATTTAACGGATTCTTCTAATTTAATCAATAATGATTTAAAAAATTTAGCTAAGACCTCATCCGATCACCTACTGAAACTAAATCCTCTTAAATCGTCTTCTTTGCTATTCTGTAAGGATTCTGTGAGAGATGCTGTTCAAAACCAGATGCAATTAGAAATAGAATATAAAATTATTCCTTTTAGCAGCAAAGGAAAAAGTCTGGGACTCGTTTTTGATAATAAGCTACGATTCAAAGACCATATTACATCTAAATTGAAACTTTCATACTGTGGATTGAAAGCAATTTACCCACATAGACACTTTTTAGATGTTGACATAAAAAAAAAGTTATGCGAATCACTTATACTTTCCTTATTCGATCATTGTGACACGGTATATGGATCATGTTTAGATGCTGTTGACAAAACTCGGATTCAAAAAGTCCAAAATTCGTGTATCCGTCTTATTTACGGCATTAGACGTGGGTATAGGGTATCCCATAAACTCAAAGATCTGAAATGGCTTAATATGCATAATCGCCGTAAATTGCATTTTGCTTCATTTATATTCAATATTATAAAGTTCAAAACCCCACCATACTTACATAAAAAAATTAAATATCGTACTGATGTCCATAATATAAATGTGAGACGAAAGCAAATGCTTACCATACCTCTTCACCGCAAAGAAATATTCAAACAAGCATTTTCATACAATGTGGCAAAAGTTGCAAATAATTTATTAGAAAATAAACTTTTCAATGTCTTAATATCTCCAAAAAGCTTCAAAATGAACTATAAAAATACCTATTTACTCTGTGATGCTGATACTATTGTCAGTTTCAATTTGTTTTTTTGCTCTTCTTTTTCTTGCACAATGACAACTATTTTATACATTTCAAAGTCCTTTCTCAATTTGTTTCTTTATTACTCTGATAAACAAGGTTACATGTATTTATAACTAATATATTTGTTTTTCTCTGTATTAATATTGTATATGTAGTATTTTTGTTTTAAATTTTTACATTTCCTTTATTTCTTTTTTTTTAGTTTTTGTTTTGTTTTTAAATAACAATTTATTAGCTAAAATCAGAATCAATAATTCCTGTGTGTAGTTAGAAATAATCTGGCTTTAGCAGAATAACAGACATTTAAGTCCAAAAGACATAAATGAACTGAGCTAAAATGCCAATTACTCAATATACTAAATCGCATACATTATATTATATTTAATTTATTGCTGTATAATATTGGGTAATAAACGTATTTATTATTATTATTATTATTATTTGACATTTAGTTCTTATTTCCATCTATGATTTCCATTTCTTGTTGTTGTAGTAGTTATAGACCAGTATTTATAATTTCAAAGTGCACCAATAAAAAAAATAGCGTAAAGTATTCGTGGATAACTGGTCTTTGAAACACTTGCTCTAAAATCGCGCGTGTTTTAAAGACCTTAATATCCACTTATACTTTAATATACTATTTCAACGACCTTCTCAAATCAGCTATTATTTTTTATGAACGCTTTTTGGTAAAAAAGTTAACTAGTGTTTGACAGTTTTTTACAGGAATCCCTATGTCGCATCTTATAAATAACACAGTGTAGATATAGACAAATACAGAAAAACCTCTGATCATCTGTCTTTTTCTCTCTTACCGGAGCTCAGTCGGACATTACCTCTTACACAGCGCCCTATGGCTCGTTCTCTATATCTGTAGTATCTCCAAACGATACAAAAATGATTTTCTCTTTTTGGAGAGTTATCTACTACTTTTTTCTAGCTTTATATGCAAAGTATATTAGACAATCCATGTATACAGACGGCTTTAAAGTGAAAGAGATTGAGGTTAAGTACCGAACGAAAGCTTGGGAAACCCGTAAGTATTTTTCCGAAATCTCTCTCTCCAGTATTAGGATATTTCAAACACTATTTGTTAGGAAGAATAATTATCATCATTATTATATTAAAAAAAGAGTAGTTTCTATAATTTCGCGATATAAGTTGGAAACTTGTTTAATTAATAAAGTTTCCGGAGTATCAGCCATATTATAAACGTTTGTTTTATACTCACTATAACAGCAAAGTTGTAGGTATATGGGAGCACTTACCTGAAAAAAAAAGAAAAATTAGTAAAAAGTTTCCATCAAATATGAATATCAATTTCATGATTCATTGGTCTATAAAATATTAAGTGTTATATAGCAAGCGCCAAACGTAATAGCGAGCCCGCCCCCATGCGCACAAACAGCTCTTGCAAGACATATAACTGGTCTGTACAGGGGCGTATCATCAGTTGTCCTCCAATTTTGTTGGCCTTTGGCATTAAAAACTAATAATAGGTACGACACTGACCGCCAAGGGGCTTATCGTAGTCCAATAGTAATTTAAATAGGAGAGTTATACCTGCGCGATCACTCGCCATCACGTTTGCCGCTTGCAGTATGTATTTAGTCTTAATAATTTTATTTGATACCATTTTAATAAAAAAAGGTATTTTTTTCTTAATTTCCATTGAATGTTATACTAAATATGTTAGTATCTAAATTATTGGCCCCCCACTTTTACTGCCTGATTCTTATTTACGTAACAAGTCCCGAAAGTGATATTTTACGGGATGAGTAGATAGTTTCCAGGGCGAGTCGTAGGCGAGTCCTGGAAGCCTGCGAGTCCTAGAAGCCTGCGAGTCCCGTAAAATCAACTTCGGGTAGCGTTACCTACAATATTTTTTCTGCAGCCGTTAGTAGATAAAATATTGAAAAATAATAGGGATAGATACTATAAATATTACTTATGTACATTGATTGTTTTTGAAAATCTATCCGTGCTCTAGAATTAGAGTCTTGTTCAGTTTTTAAAAATCATTGCGGATTCATTCGAAAACCAAATTGGATTTTAAAATTATCCTGAGATCTTATAATAAAAGTAAAAGGAAATGAATTGAGAATGATTTTTACGAAAGTTCTTATCAAAAAGTAAGAATAAATCCCACGGGGATCGGTAGGGAAATGCAATTCGGGACTTGATACTAAAAGTAATCTCGAAATCGCATTATTTATAAAATGATATATGCATTTCCAGAGATGCACCTGCTGGCTTTTATGGCAACAGCAATTCGGTTTCCACCGAGCTACGTTTCACATACAAGACAAAGACAATTCTGGTACTTCACTTATTGTTGTCTACTGGGAATTATTCGAATAATTCAATATTTTAGTCCTTTATTTGTGAATCTTTTAGTAATAATAATAATAAGGTATTTTCAGCAATAATAAAAAAAAGTCGAGCCCCCCGAGATGGGGTTGCAGCCACCCCCAAAATTTCAACATACAACCGCCAGTGTCGGCTACTCGAAGGAGGCTAAGGAGGTTCAGCCTCCTCAACGATTTATCCAGCAAATAGCACCAGAAATATTTTGTTGATTATTCTTCGTTGTATTTCCCGCTCATCTAAATTTTTTTAACTTCACAATCAATTCAATTTTCACTACTTATTTTAGAATCTGACAACAGTGCCCTGGGGCTAGATTCCACAAACATCTCTCTCGAAACACGTGCTGCTCAACACAGTTGCCGTTTTTTCTACCAGTCCAATTGCTAATACCTTAAAAAGTAGCGCAAATGGCAACACTCTCCGGAGGCTTAGCTTCCATCAGTTGCGATGATATACGAACCAATACGAACTACGGAATACAGAATACGAGCGTGGGTTCGTGCGTGCTTGTTTTGTTTTAGATAATTAGCGGGAATAATTAAGTTTTGTTTTTTCTTAATATGTTATTTCCCAAATTTCACAACATAAATATTCACTGATCTAATTTATTCAAGAAAGCGTTTGAAGCATCTCATTGATAAAATTTCAAGTTTCCGTAATAATAATATTTTATTTGAAAATGTTTCAACTGATGAGGCTCCTCCCGTGAAAAGGAGGAAGACATAATTTGGTAGACAAGAAACTGGAAATACATTATAAACAATTTTTTTATGAAATATTGAATACAGAAATACTAGATACTAGAGATCAAATTGAGATTCGATTTTCCGATTTACATTTTTCACAAGAGTTTTCCGATACACTTTCAGATAACTTAGTTCCAAAATATAAATTTTTTGATAAAATAGCATTGCACAATGAATTATGCGAACAAAATAGCTATTTATACAACTAGTTGCAAAATGAACGTTTTTGCACTAGATGTGACTAACCTAACCTAACCAACACATCGTATGCAAAAAACACGGCGTTTTGCATCTTGTTTATATACAAGATTTTTGGTAATTCAGTTGACGAAAATAAAAAAAGAAAATTTTCATTACGTTTCATTGAAATTTTAAATACTATCAAAGCCATGCTTGTTTGTTTATATGAAGATAACCATTACAACAATGATCAAAACCTAAAATGTCAAGACATATTTGTCAAAATAACCACATTTATTTGTTAATTCTGTCCATTTTGTCTTTAAAAATGAGCGAATCTGAAGAGTCCCTACCTTCAGACGTTGAAGAAGTTGCACAAACTGTTGTAGCAAATTTGCAGCCAAGTAAGTCAAAAGCAGCATATTAAACAGCTTATTCTAACTTCCAAAAGTGGTGAGAAGTGAAGAAGATAAATACTGAAAGAACGGTATCAGAAAAGGTTTTTCTTGCTTATTTTTCATACAAAGCCAAAATATTCCAACCGTCGACGATGTGGAGTCACTATTCGATGTTACGAACAACAATCTATGTCAATAAAAATGTGGATATCAGTAAGTTTACAAATTTTATTGCTTTTTTGAAAAGGAGTGCGGAAGGATATCGGCCAAAAAAAATCAAAAACCTTTAGTAAGGAAGATTTCAGTAGATTTTTAATAGAAGCTGATGATCACATTTATTTAGGTTTGAAAGTAATTTTTATAGTTGGGATAGCAGGAGGTTGCCGAAGAAATCAATTACTAAATATGCGGACCGAGGATGTTAGCGACTGCGGTTCTTTTATTAAAATAAGCATTCCAGATACGAAGACAAAAAAGAAATAATTTTTACAATAACCGAAGGTGATGTTTATGTAATTAATCTGATTGCATTAGTCCGAAAATACATTCAAATGCGTCCAAACCATGTAAAAAAAAATAGTTTTTTCCTCGGATATCGAAACGGAAAATGCAATATTCAACCTGTTGGCATCAACACATTTTCTGACACCCCCTAAAAAAATAGCAACATTCCTTGGCTTGCAAAATCCTAAATTATACACTAGCCATGCATTTCGCAGATCGTCTGCAACGTTACTGTCAGATGCTGGTGCTGATATACTAACGTTGAAAAGGCATGGTGGATGGAAGTCCAACGCTGTTGCTGAAAATTATATTGACGAATCTATCAATAATAAAAGAAAAACATCTGTGAAGATACTTGGGCAAAATACATTGACAAATATCGACAATATCGCAGTTCCGAAACAAAGTACATAGACAAGCATAACAATGAATTCAAACGTGGCTGAGTTTTTCAACAATGATGTATCATCTGGGGTTTCATCTATGTCTACAAGTAATGAACAAAAGGCAGCAGTATTCCGTGGCAATACGTTTCAAAACTGTACGTTTAATATTTATAATAAATTACAGTGATTTCTCAACAAAATATTATGATAATAGTTGTCTAATTAATTTCATAATAAAACTAGGTATTCTTAGTAAAAATAAATTGATTTGTTGTCGCTGAGTGACAAAATGAACCACGTTTTGCAACTAAAATGAGTGTCAAAATGATGACATTTCGTAAGTGAATTGCGAAAAAAAATTTTTGGCAAGAGAAACTCTATACTTTCACGTTGGTTTTTGCTGGACAACAATTAATTTGGTCACTGAAGTGGCTGGTACGGTCGCTGCGTGAAGGTTGAATTAACTGGCTGAATTGCTGAATATTTTTATGTCCAGCTTCCTCTTTTGAAAAAATCACGAGCAGCCACTGACAACCGCAATAATCCTTCTGTTATTCTCTACCTTCTGTGGAAAAAAATTGCGAGCCAAAAATCCTGTAAGAATATTTTAAATGCTCTGCATAACGAACTTCCACAGACCCAACATATTTCTCTGTAAACAGTGTACAGGGTCGACGGTTGCAGAATTCCCAACTTAGTTAACATACACTTTGTTGTTTCTGATCGTAACGTTCGCAATTAGTATTTAAATAAGAGTATAAACCAATCACAAACTAACGAGATTCGTTTGATGTTAATGGAACAACATTTTGTAATAATAGGTGAGGATAGATATTGTGTTCTACGAGGGCGGATTGGCGTAAAAGTGAAAAAGCTACTTTACTGTGAAAAAATATTTTATATTTCAACATAATCTTCTTTTACATATACACACTTAGTCCTGCGAGCTTTAATTTTTTCAAATCATCCAAAAAATTATCTTTTGTTTCGCAAAATACGTGTTTGTCTTTGCAATCACCCCTTCCTTTGTCCAAGATCGCTTTTCGCCAAGCCATTCGCTTAAGTTCGGAAACATAAAGTTATCAGATGGAACAAAACTCTTTTTTTCAAAAAAACGCGGTCGTTTCTTCCCAATTTTGTTCAAATGAGTATTTAAAATAATCTATCTGTCAGCTTTACGTGCAATTTTGACAGTTGACATCAAAAACATGGCGAAAACTGTGTTGCCAACCTCTGAAAAGTCACTCTTACGTCAAACCACCCATATATACACATAGATTCAAAAGTTTTGCATCTCCGAAAAAAAAAAATGTGTTCATTATAAATGGATCAGGGATTAATCAAATAATTAGTTTCAATAAGAAAAAACCTGTATATTTGTAAAAAAATAAATAAAAAGAAAAGGTTAAGTGAGAACCTGCATGAGAACTTTAAATGAAGAGTATTTCCACCTCTAGAATTTATGCGAGCTTGAAGTCGCCTGCCAATGCTGTTTACCAAATTATTGATATTCTGTTGAGGAATATTTCGCCATTCTTCTTGGGCCGCATGAACAAGCTCTTGTACACTCCTGGGTGGATTTCTGCGTGCTGCCACTGCCCTGGCAAGCATGTCCCAAGCATGTTCTATGGGATTCATGTCAGGAGATAGGGCAGGCCAGTTCAAACGATTGTTCCCTTCAGTTTCAAGATATTCATTTACAGCACTGGTCCAATGAGGTGGCCAACAGGTTGCCAACAGCTGCGAGCCATAGTCTCACGTGAGGATGTAGGATCTCTCTGAGATACCTATCACCAGTCATCGTTCCCTCCACATGAATTAATTGTGTGCGATCATTTAACATGATACCAGCCCAAAACATAGCACTTCCTCCTCTGAAGGGCGGCACGGAGCGAGCATGGGCATGATGAGCAACTCTCGTTGGATCCCGCCACACACGTATTCGATGGCTATCTTGTACCAAACAAATCCTTGTCTCGTCGGAAGAAAACACCGAATTCCAAAATTATTAAGGCGAGGCCGCGTGTTCTCGAGCCCACTGTAGTCGGCGAACTCTGTGCTCAGGTTGTAGTCTGGGCACTCTTATTGGTCGGCAACACCTCAAACCTGTCGCAAGTATTCGTCTTCGTAATGTCGAGATCGATACCTGAACTCCCCACGCATGTCTCATATCTCTTTGGAGTGCTAGTATTGCCATGGTCGGGTTCCTTTGGATAGTTAAGTGGATATAGCGGTTCTGCCGCTGATTAGTAACACGCCTTCTACCGCTTCTAGGTCTATCACGAAGAGAATTGGTCTGGAGATACCGGTTCCATACACGAGACACATCACTTTGCCAAACGCCAACTCTGTTTGCCACAAACCTTTGAGAATGACCTTCTTCAACTAAAGCCACTATTCTTGCACGGTCAATCTCACTTATGACTTGACGATTCATGTTTGCACTTAAAATCGTAAAAATCAAATGCCTTGAATATTAAAATGATCGCACTAAAAATGTTATCTTACAAAAAAATCTGTAAACAACTGTATATTGCAGAAAATATGGAACATATTGAAATGGTAAACATTGATAAACAAGCCAACAAAAAAATGTTATCGCAAAAAAATTCCTCCACATCCGAAGAAGGTGATGCAAAACTTTTGAATCTATGTGTATTAACAACGTTCCATTAAATTAAGAGGTAAAGAGAATATTCTTGAGTAGTATAGTTTGGCAAGTTAATCTGAAGCTACGGGGCATCGGAAAAGGCAAGGAAACATGGCGTAAATCCGTCATAAACGGACAAATGGCGTACGGTACCTATTTTACCAAGTAAAATTGGAAATACAAAGGTCACTGGCAATACCAACGCCACTGGATAAATCAATATCAGTCAATTGATGGATTGAGAGGAAAGAACACAAGCACGCGCTTGCCAATAAGAAGTCAGCTTTCGATAAAAATCACCAATTATGTAGTTCGGAGGGTGTGGTAATCATGGTTTTCGTACAACGCTGCCAGAGCTTGAAGAAGCCCATAACAAATTTTGAAAAGTGCTCATATTTTAATATTCATAAATTGAAAAAATACAAGCACATTAAAGAATTAACGTTTAATAATATTGTTAATATTATTAATAATAGAAAGTCCCTTTTCTAATTATTATCACTACATACTTAGCACTTTAGCTTTTTCATAGTTAAACGTGGCAATATTGAATGTTTTCGACTGCATTCCTTTCAGGGCTCCAGATAAACTTGCCAGAGTATATATTGGTGCAGATCGTTTACCCTCAAAATCCTAAGAAACAAAACTCTTTTCTTCAACAAATGCGGTCGTTTCTTCTGTTTTCTTCAAATGAGTATTAAAACTAATCTATCTGTCAGCTTTACGTACAATTTTGACAGATGACATCAGAAACATGGCGGAAACTGTGTTGCCAACCTCTGAAAAGTCACTCTCATGTCAAACCACCTTCGAATATTAACAGCGCTTAGTTAAATTCAGAAATATAAAGAATAATCTTGTGGAGTATATTGGAGCAGATTATTTTCCCCCAAAATAAAAATTCTCCAAGTAGCAAATCATTTTTCAAAAGTGGAAGGAATTCTTGAGATGTGTGGGTTGAGCTAAACATTGTTTGCAAATTTGTTCAACTTTTAAAAATGTGAATCCATTTATTCCGCTTCCACTCAAATAAATTTCCACACATTCCGTTAAATTTATTCCATTTGGAAACTTTCAATTACTATTAAACGTAAAACAACAATCTGCTTTGCTATTAAAATCATTATCTGAAAAATAGGCTCCGTTGGAATATTTAAATCCACCACTGCGAATAATATAAAAGGATTCCCGAAATGGAAGTGTCAGCTTATTTGTGAAAACGGAAATCTCCACATGCGAATTGCAAATGTTCCACATTATTTTCGCGGAGCTGGCTGGAACCGGACAATTCAGCCTCTAAAAGACACCCCTAACTTCATTTAATTTGGCACTTCGTGCATTTTATTCGATCTTTTTTGTCGGCAAACGCCTACACTTTGTTCCTGTGGAAATGATTATACTTATCTCTCTTCTAATTCCTGCAAATATTTTCGAAGTGCAACTGCATTCGAAATTAGTTTCAAAGTGTGTCTTATTGCAGGCAATATTATTTTTTTCATTTATTCAAGTAGTGCATAAGAACCTAGAGACACAGCAGTGTTGCTAATAAATAGAGCAAAAACAAATCTGTAACTTTGTTGTTCAATCCAGTAAATGAAGGAGGAAAAAAAGTTAACAATAATTACGCCCTATTTTCATCTTCCGGTTGGAAGTTGCATTTGGTACCTCTTTAAACATGAGACAAATTTCCGAAAGAAAACGCGTGCGAGGGCGGAGAAAATGGCCCCAAAAGACCAGGAAAATAGGCTTTCAGCCAATATCTCCTAAAATATGGCAGTTAGAGATTTTCGGCTTAGATAAAAATTGAAGTTCAGGTCATTTTCTACAAAAATGGTCTTCATGATTTTTTCGCAACATTAATATTTTCTGCAAAAAAATCGGGTTGAAATACCGGAAATTTTTAGACTTGTGAAATTTGCAAGTTTTGTACAAAATTTGAGCTGGGGGGTGTTGGAAATCCATTATTTTCGAAGTTTTGGATTGTGGAAACCAATTGTAGATGGCGCCACCACATTTTACAGATTGGGAAAATCCTCGGTGCCATAAATGAGAAACCCTGTAACCAGACACTTTTGATGGATATTTATGTTTCCGAGGGTCTTGTTTTCATCTCAGATGAGGCCTTAATATATACTTATTATAAAAACGGGCTATAAGATTAATTCTAGCGAGATGGACCTCACCAGTGGACCTGAATCTAGCAACAATCAGCTTTGCACATGTGGCATAAAACTGAAGTTCATTAGGCTTTTGGTAGGAAAAACTGAAAATGCCTCAAGAGTGAAGAATATTTACCCATAATACTCAGCAACAATTTCTTGCAGATTCTCCGCAAATTTTTTTGCAACCAGACTGATTGAGGTTTTTGGAATAATGAGTTATAAACGTTCTTCGTTTATCAACGGGAGAACACAATATAATGATACAAGAATAATACATTATAGAATAAAATATTACATAGAAAATTTTTAACAAAAGTACAAGAGGTTCATGGGTTAGTTGTCCGTGAATTTATGAAAAAAGTATATAAAAATACATTGCAATTATGACATAAATCTGTTCGTCACCAGTCATCATCTGATTCTTGGTCAAGAACTTCTTCTGGGTCTAGAGCTAGAGCTCCCTCTAGTTCTACCCTGTCAACAACTTCTTCTGAGTCTACAGTTTCCTCTAATTCTACCTCTTGGGATAACATATTATAGCTGTATTTATAATTCGAATACTGGCGTGACTCACACGAACCACAAATAGATGAGCAGACGACACGAGCGCCACGTAGAGCACACGCGTGGCGAACGACGGAGGAACGAAAGTAATAAATTATAGCGTATAAGTACATTTAGATATACTGGTTTTTCCCCGGGGTATCAAAGGTATGACTTATATACATCGATGGAAAGGTGGGAATTCCCCCGTTACACTACTTGAGATGTTAAAATGTTAGAAATGAAAAGCAGGGAGAAAAAAACCACCAGAAAAAAAGTGCGTTTTTTCTTGAGCCCGCGTTTTCTAATTTTATTGAAAAATGGACGACTTCGTCAAAAAAAGTAATTGCACAATCGAAAGGTAGACACTCTTAGCTTTCAAATGATGTATCATAGAGACCAATCGGATCATGTATGAATTTGTAATTGATGGTTGTTCACAAAATATCCCCGCGATCCAAAAACAGCAAAAATTTGGGATTCAATAAACAACGATTAAATGAAAA
>CAJUYI010005475.1:2646-15668 GCA_910591695.1 Galerucella pusilla
TTATTATTATTATTATTATTATTATTATTATTATTATTATTATTATTATCAGAGCACTCGTGAAAACAAGAATGTGTGTATTTTTTTGAATGTCCAATACAAACAATCCAGCATTTACGATGCAAGATTTACAACCTAGCTAATAATGTGAAATTTATTGCACAGGTACATCGTTTACATTTAGTCAAACTTTGTGAATTAAAACAAAACATATAAATCCCTATCACGTGCCCAAACCAATATTGATGGAATGCATAGAAGGCAAAACATTATCATCATGTCGGTCAGTCAAGCAGCCATCAAAACACTGGGATTTGGTGTGATCAGATCTAAAAGATAGTGGAAAACTCAATGACTCGAGCAAAATCACAAAGTCTTGGCAAAACCAGGTGGTGTCTGTTAGTCCCATATGGGTCATGTGTTCGTTGAGTTTACAGTGTCCTGTCAGGAACTCAATCGGATCCTGGTTGTTCGCATATTCTGACTTAGTAGGTACTCCTCGAGTTTTGGCGATGATCTATTGTCTCATTTCCCGTGCCTCTTTCGACCATTTTCAAGACTGCTAAAAAAATACATGGGTCATAACAGGATACTGCCGCTTGAAGGGCACCTCAAAAATCTCGAGCATGTGGGGCAGGATATTGTCAATGCAGGAAGTCTCTATTCACATACTTTGTTAAAGATTCTCTCTCTCATGGCCGGGGTACTTTTGGCACCATATTTTACCTAGCAGATCATTTTTGTTTTTATTCAACTGACTTTCATGAATAAATGATTGTCCAAAACTACTGGACACTTGCATTGTGTGTATGAAACTATCTCTTTCATATAATTATCATCTTAATCATTCACTTTATAAGTCGTGTTATCAATAGATGTCAAAAATAATACTATTATTATTGTGAGGCGTTGTAATAGTATTCAACTATTATCTTTGACACCTGACCATTTTAATTGTATCTAAATGAAAATGAAAATTTGCAAGAAACTTTACTTTCTGTTAAAATCAGTTTATTTAATTTATTTCGTATTTAGAATGAACTAGTGCTTTGAATAGGATTGACAGCAATTAATGAATTCGTCATGTTCTTAAACATTCAAAAGACGTGGGAAACACCAAAAGTGTATTTATTGACGACGCCTAAAAACAAAAGTTTCACTTAATTGGTGCGATGTGAAAAATTTTGCGATTTATTTGGTATTTTTCAAGTTATAATAAATCTGTAGTGTCGTAGTGGAAATTATTAAACTAATTTCATGTTATAATTAATTTTCGTCATTGTAGCGAAAACTTTAATTCATTTCAACCATTTCTAGCACGTAATAATAGTATGGTAAAATGTATACGTAACATAGCACGTGAGCTAGGTATATGTCGTATTCACATTAAAAGTGTCTTAATGTATCTGCTCTTCAAAGGTAATAGCTGTTAATATAATTTCCTAGGTCTACTTGATGCATCATCACAAAATCACGTTTCCTTTTTCTCATCAGAATCTGTTCCCACATCTACATTCTTATTTGATATTAATGAATATATATTGTACAGTGTTACAACTCTTTCTGATATATGCACGATTGTATTAGGGAGCATCTTCTGAGACCTGAAAGATCTATTGTGTCCAATTCTTCTATCCAGCTCCTAAAAGAAGTCTCAGATACTAGAGATTCCCTTAGTCCCACTCCTTGAAGGAATACTACGGATTCTCGCAAATATGGAGATTTTTCCTTTTATTCTACAGAATCTGTATTCTACGTCATCTACTAGCTTGAACTTTTTTAGGTGCCTACACTGGCGGTAGTGTCCTATTGAAACACCTGTTGGAAGTACGTGTGTAGTCATAGTTTCACAGTTTCACAGTTTCTCTGATTGTTTCAGCCCCACCAGATCTTTGCTATAGTTCGATATTCTTGTTTTTTATCAATCTATATTGATATTATATTGGTGCTGATACTCTAAGAATTCCAGTGTTTGAACGGGTAATTGCTAGTTCATGTGCTATTTAATTTTTTTTATTTCAGTGAGCTCGGGAACCCACAGTGGGGTAGGTTGTTGTTGCATAGTTTATCCAGTTTTTTTGGACATTTGTGATACCATTTTAAAACAATAAGTTTTTGTCACAGCTTGAAATTTGAATCATTGATCCATAAATGGATCAGCTTCTTTTTGTTGACTTGAAAAGTTTTTAATGTATTGAAAAATATAAATAGTAGCTCATGCATATTTAATGTTGTGGTCACGACTTAATATTCAATTAATGCTGTTCTCAGAGAGCTAACTCAAGCTAGAGCTAAACTCAGATATTTGAGCACAAATAGTTTGAAACTCCAATACTGGAGAACTGCCATACTGAGTTTTATAATTTTCAATTACATTGGAAATCAAGGATAAAATACATATTCTACCTGTACTATGTTCCGCTTCCACCGCGTTTGGTGGTCATTCAGACATACAAAATATCCAATTAGCCTCAGTCTCTACACGGTGGTATGCTCTCAAAATTTGACAAAATGATATAGAATGGAGATTATTACGAAGTTGATAAACGAAATGATGAAGCCCATTATCGGTACTGCATTTTGATGCAATGCTGTTAATGTAATGAACTGAATATTGTGCATTTTAACTCGCATTTTAACCCAAGGGCAAGCGTATCTAGCCTCGCTTGAACATACTGGGTAATGTAACAAGTTAAATTCAATATATTAGATTGGATATAGTGCCTATATTAGAGAAAAATTATTAGGGAAAAATTACAGTTGGGAGTCGACAGCAGTCTTTGGGGATGCATGCTACGGAGTGTATTGGAATATATTGGCAAAAATCTTTCAACGAATTTTTGTTTGTTAGTATTTTAAGCACTGCTGTACCAGCTCAGTTTATTATAATAAAAGTTTTCCAGCTTACTGCTTCCACCTGCTCCAAGATTGTGTAATAGTTTTTTTTCCATTCTGGTGTACAAGAGAGATATTATTTTTCAGTGATGATTTAGTTAATACCCATATTGTCAGAAAATGTTGTGGAGGACTCAGCTTGGTGTTATCCGTGAGGATTAGCCCCAATAGTGCTTCTAGTTTGGAACATTCATTTGTTCAACTCATGTTAATGTCCCCGTCATCGTATATCAGGATTTGAAGTGAAAATGTGCAACAGATTAGCACCAAACATATCAAATATAGCTCGAAATAATATAATGTTTTCACGTGGTCCATTTATGGAAACGGAGATAGGAAAAAAATTCTTTAATCAACAATTGCATATAACTTCTTGAAAAACTGATTTAAAATTTTTTTCCAACGGGCATAAATTCTTCTAAGTATCTGGATGATACCATACTTTATTTGAATTTTTAAATTCATATTTGTTACTATAAAAAAATAATTTTCTGCTTAGCGGCCGAGCACCCATGCCGTAATCGCTGCGCGGAGCCCTATTTTCAGCGTAAAAATTAAAACTATTAATAATAGAGGTACAGTTCCAGAAGCTGGAACTTTTTTTTCGGAAATTTACTCCTCCTCAAGGACTTTTTTTCCAAATATCTTAAATATTAATAGTTATTAACAAAAACCTAAATACCTCTTTTTTTTCATCTTATTTTGTTAATAACAATTGCAATTTTTTACGTGCAGTAAAATCCTCGGAATATATTTTTCTAGAGGTCATTCCGAATCCAATGAGCTATTGCTCATATTTTTAGGAGCTTTATCTCTATTTTTCACGGTTTTGGACTATCTTAGTTTGCACATCTCGTAGATTTTCTCTCGCTTGTCTAATTGTACAAGCTTCACAGGCACTTGAAGCTTATGGGGTTGACAAACTCACTTTTATTTGTATTGTATTATATTCTCAGTAAAATGCAGTGATCCAATCTAATATCTATAATGCTTATACAACTGAGCAACGCAACAACAGCGCGAGACCGGGTTTTACCAAGTGAAAACTAATATGCTTTGTTGTGGGAAATACTTGAATCTTTTATTTTTACTCCCCAAGCTTATTCTTGGATATTGTTAATGAGATCTGGGCTGAAATGAGATTTGAATTCGAAATACTGAGACAGAACGCAGGGAAAAAGATTTGTTTAGTGAACTAATAAGAGATTATTCAGAACAATTAACATAAATTAAGCTGTTCAAATATATATAAATATAATTCATTATTCTAAAGCTTAATCATTGTTCTCAGCAATTGTTAATATAGTTGAACAATCAAAACCGGATATATCTACATGACAACAACATGCCAATTCCAGATGATATACCTTCAGACTGTATAGTGTATATTACACCACTGGATCTACTAAAATCAACAGTTTGATATCAACTCCAGCACATATCGTGAATGATGTTTGTGAAAGCACGTTTTGGAATGCAAATGTGGAAGTTTACATTTTTCTACCAGATTTTAACTTTTCAAGCACATTTTATTGAAATGTACGTTTCCATACAATTAAAATTCTTTTTTATAAATGGAAAAAAATATAATTGATGGTGGAAAACACTCGTCTTTATTGTTCACCGCACAATTGTGGTAACATTGGAAAGGTCCGATTTCTGATGATTAAGTATGTCTTATATGTCAATTGAAGAAATTAATAGCGAGTGATTTTTGAGGAATATATTCATGAGCTCAGTAGGACGAGGAATTCTATAATATATTTCTGTGATCATTAAACAAAGTAATATAGGAATGGCAAAAATATTATAAACACAAACTTACCTTTGGGAAAAGCATAACAAGCTATACTCAATGTTAAGATGTGTCTGCTGGATAATGTCATTAAAATTAGATAATGCACCGCTATAAGTTTTTCCATAGTTTCTTGTAACAGGCACTAACTGCGGTGAGACGACGATAACGGTTAAAAGCAATTAACTTCATCAAAAACTTCAAATTGGGGTTAAAATCTTTAAATAAAATACATAAATATAATGTGTTGGTTGAAAACTTATCACATTAATAATAAACTTTTTGTCGACGGATATTTAAATATGTATATTAGGGTGGTGTTTATTTGGGGTCAAAATTAATTTTACCCCCTAAATTGGTTCCAAATACGTGAGAAGTAACGCTGTAATTTTTTCAGATTAAAAATTTTTTCTTAACGCTTGACCACGCGGGTTGAAGTCTTCCATTTAAATTATATGGAGTTTTCCTGCGTTTGCAGTCACTATTTTACTGTGGGCCTGAATGTGTTTGTTGAATCTTGAAAGTTTCAGATATTAGTTTGAAAGCCTGTTGCTACATAGGAAAAAATTCTTAAACCTCCACCCTCAAAATTTTGTAAAATATCACCATAATAATTATAATTTTTTTTTCGAATTTTTATTATGATGTTATACAAAAGTTTAAGGGCAATTTTTTCTATGTAGCAACATGCTCTCAAACTAATTTCTGAAAATTACAAGATTCTACAAACATATTTGGGCCCACAGTAAAATAGTGACGACAAATGCAAGAAAACGCCATGTATATTAAATGAAACACTTCAACACCCGTGGTCAAGGGTTAAACATTAGTTAAAAAATCTGAAAAAATTACAGCCTCACTTTTTACGTATTTGGAACTGATTCAGGGGGTGGAAAGGGTAAAATTAATTTTGACCCTAAATAGAGACCACCTTAAATTGTATATTTATGCCATCTCTGAATTATTTTGACGTGAGCAAATTGTGCAGCAGCGATTATTAGGAGTTAATAATGTAAATTATAGTTAGCGACCGTGGTCAGGTGAACTTTAAGGCAGCTTAGGCTGGACATTAAAATCGGATAACTTCCTAATTCATTCATAGCTTTGTGAAAATTATTTGAATGTTATAAGGATTATTTATGCAATTCCAGTCATTAATTGAACCTCTTCTTAATGTGTAGTTGATATATTATAATTTTATCAATTATATAATCCATTCAAATTCGACCATTCATATGTGCAATAGAAAAACAATTTGGAATGACCAGTATCAGGTCTGGTTTCCAATAAATTCAAGAAAATGCAAATTCGTTCTGTTTTTTTATTTTCCAAAAATGATGGTAATGGTTGATTCGACAGTTTGTTTTATATTGAACTTAAATGTCTTACTTGAATTTTCAGTGCAGCACTAACATTTTCTCCAAACAATCATTAACTTTCCTTCACATTTGGCCTAGACTAAACCTAGTCTAGGCCTAGTCTTAAACTTCAAAATATTATTGTTGTCTAGTTGTCATATTTTTTTTGTTGTGTCAGATAGGGACCAAAAATTATTTTATCACTAGTTAATCTTGACAAAGGTAGCTGGAACGCTACCGAAACGTCGAAATAAAAAAATAAAAAAGCATTATTGTGGTTTGATTCTCAAAAAATAAGAGAAAAAATAAGGAATCCCTATGTCGCATCTTATGAATAACACAGTGTATAAGAGTTACTATAGTCAACTATGTCGATTACGAATACTATAGCTAATGCCGACTATCATCATCGAAGCCGTCGCCGATTACAGAGTCACCCCCTAATAGGATATTAGTTTTAAACAGTGTTGCCTGTAATATATTTAATATCGGATTTGGAGTAAGTGCAATTCTATGGTATTGAAAACATAATAGGTATTGAATTTCTATTATGTTTTTCATAACTTTTATTCTCCTCATTATGTATTTCATAATTTTAAATGGGCAATTTCCATTATGTTTTTCATAATGGAATAAAATACATAATTTTAATCCATTAACAGAATAATTACGGAATTGAAATTGAATTGAAGCCATAAGTACCCCTATCAGAAAACTCATTACTTCTACCAAGCATAACCTTCTGAAGACATCTGACTACGGTTAGCCTCCCCTTTTTCGTCGTCCTAAATGTGGCGCACTAGGTGATGAATACGGTCACAAAATGGGTTTCCGGGAGAGTTTATTTATTGGTAATAATGTTCTTGTCTTTCAATGCACACCTCCTATCTGGAAAACAGTTTCGATAATCCCATTTTCAAGGAAAGCTATAAACTTGACCCCTATAACTCTTTTATAACATGTGTAACTTAATTTCTTGTGAGCTAAGAAATAATACCTGAACAGCAGCATTGACTTGTGAGAGTTCGTTCGGCAATGACAAAAAAAAATTAAATCCAAACCAATATTCTGCATTTTTCCACCAAAAACCTTCAAACGTACACGAATATTTTCAGGCTTATAAATTAATTAAGCATAATAAATTCTCTTAAACCAAAAAATAGTGAACATATAAACCGTAAGACTTCCTACCGCATATTTATTTTTGTTTGTGTAAAACATTATAGTAAACTGGTATTAAAACCTCCCTGGTCTATATTTATATAAAATAAGATATTTCATATTTCAAATATAGCGTCAATATAGCGTGAGAATATTCGATACGAATCCAATGAAGCACTTTTTCCATGTTCTATAGATGTATCAGCATTTTAAATATTCCAGCATATAAACGAAATCTGTTCGCAAATTTGAATATTCCGCATATATATCCCGGTATGTTCCGTTCCTTTTCAGGGATATTAGATAAGGCTCACACTCAAGAATAAACTCCTAGCATTTGGTATAAGCAAATGTCCAGAGGTGTAACACAAAACTTGATTGATGGTTTGTTCATATCAGTTATATAAACAAAAACAATAAGCATTGCACTGACATTTGAGTAGCTTTGTAGCGGTGAAAACACGTTCGAAGGAGCGGAGACAAGCAGCTTCTAGCGGAATTTTTACTGAAAAGGAGAGTATTGGTATTGTATGAAGTTTGCCAAATACTGTCGCATACTCTAGGCTAGGTAGATGATATCTGTATGAATTTTCCTATCCGAAGATTTCGTCCATTCACAAACATATCAAAACATTTCATAAGGTACTCAAATTGATTTCAAATTTTCTTCCATACATATTGATACAGTTTCGAACATTCTCTAACATTTCTGGGGTTATTGGTCGATATTCTTGAATAATTCGCTGACGTGAATCATCTATAGATGCTGGCTGAGGGGTTTACAGATATATCATGGAAAAAGTCCACGTGGTTTAATCGGGTGACCTAGGTGGCCATTCTAGCATTGGAATCTTGTCTATCTATCAAACCGAGCAGGAAATGATTCGTTTAATAACCGGCTTACATCGAGAGCGTAATGTGGAGGTCCCCATCTTGTTGGAACGCTAGCAAAGCTTCTGACATGGTATCACTATTTTCTAGTAATCGTGTTATTTCGCTGGTTGAATTTGTCTTCATGTAGCCCTCGGACTAATTTGATTTTGTGAAATATGTAATTTGTGTTTATGTGAAATTCTGAAAACACTGCTGCGATGAACAACCACTACACTAGAAATTTGTGATATTGACTGTTGTTTTTCTAACGTAAGTCGTCCTAAAGCGTCAACTTCCATAGCCTCCTAGTCAACTACTCGTTGTGATAGGTGTTTTTAATTGGCAAATCATACTGTTTCAAAAAATGTTTGCATCAATTCAGTTACGTATTAATGAGTGGCAGTTTCACCGGGATGAACAGAATTAAACTGTTTAGTTGTGACTTTTGCAGATTTATTGTTTCCGCTGTATAATTCTACGATTTCAATTATGTCTTGCAGAGTATCATTTTTAAGAACACAAAGCTACCTACTGGTCCCTTTATTTGAAATGAAATGATCTGAATACGTGATAAATATTGCGAGATAGGTGTCTGCTAGCTTGGGACAATAGAAACAACCCAAAATTATGGAAAGTTTCAAAAGTCCAAGCTTCGTTTTACAATATGATCATATTTATAACTTTATACTGTTCGAAACTCGGATAAGGGTGCTGTAATTTCACCATGAACAAAATAATCATTAATTGGGGATGCATTTTTTCCATACGGGATAATGTTAGTTCTAATATCATACGATTATAAACGCATCATCAAATGACCAATGCAAAGTCCAGATTTGGAGCATTATTTGAATCCTTCGTGTTATTTAAAAATTCATGGTAACTATTTCTAGCTATATAACAAAACCACTTACGTATATAGTCAATAAATCACTAGAACAGGGATATTTCCCCACAGCATTAAAAACGGCTATGGTGACACCAATTCATAAAAGTGGAATAAAGACTGATGTCTCAAATTATAGACCCATTACCTTGATAACATGCCTAGCTATAGTATTAGAGAAGGCTATTCCGAAGAGGTTGAATCAATTCCTCGAAAAGTACAATCTAATATCAAAATCTCAGTATGGATTTGGAGAAAACATGTCTACCCAAAACCCGATAAAAATATTAACACAATGTAAATATATATATATATATATATATATATATATATATATATATATATCTTTACGCCTTTGTGCGTCCGTACATTGTCCTTTTACATTTAATCGTGCGTCCGATGGTAGTTGTGCGTCCGGTATACGGACGCTCAATTATTTTTCAATTAAATTTACTTTTTCGATAGTTTCCCATCATAACAATCATTCTCACAAATTTTATGGTGGACGTCAAAATACGCTAAATTGAGTGAATTATATATGATGTGAGTTCCATAAATTTCCGTACTGGCGCTACTTGTATATACACGAAGTGTATATACTGAAATATTTTTCAGCCAAACCAAACGATTTATGCGTCCGATAGTGGCAACACCGCAATGTTGAGAATTGAGTGTCTATGTCTGAATATTTCTTCGGTCGTCGTTTCATAGGAATCTTTTATAAACTTACATAAATTACTAGGACGCTGGGCCCATAGCGCTATTGACATAATATTTTCTTGTTGGTTAACGCAGTTTCATTCAGCTTATGTCTCTGGGAAGATAATACACTGACTCTTTTAGGATCCATAGAAGATGAGGCGGCAACGTAAGACAACTGATAACAATGAATTAGTGACTTATGACAAATATATAAACATTTTACAGATAACTATAGAGTATTGCTTAAAAATTTCATTCTGATCTTCGATTTTATCACTAAGCGCTTACCCAACAGTTTTCAAAATATACAGGAAGTGTCATGTTGAATTTGAAAGTTAATACAGGTCATTAAAAATAACGTCATTAAGTTGAAAATGTTCATCGTGGTTGTATGTCTGCATTAGACCGCAAAGTCTCAACTAATTACATTTTATTATTTCGGAGATACAGGATGCATGAACTTAGTGGCCAGTGAACTTATGGCAGCAATCGTTCAAATTAGACACCAAGTATTATAGCATTTTCAAGTTGGTTCTTTTTGTATTATTCAATTTTTTCAATTTTACAGGTTGTATAGTTTGTTCAGCCATCCTTTGCCGTTACGTCATACATTGTCCAGCTTGCTCTCTTATTCATGAAATGGATGAGACGGAATTATGACGTCATTAACGTATTTCTTATCTAAGGTCGACATAAATTTTATCTGTCACTTTTAACAATTCAGTTGTCATATTTTGAAAACGATTCTTAAAATATGCCATTGATTATAATTTTGAGGTTAAGTGTAAAATAACATTCAACAAATATAAGACATACGTAAAACAGCAGAATACGTCACCGATTATGACATAACGGCAAAGGATGGTTGAACAAACTATATCTTCAAACATTTGACAGTAACTTAAAACGACTTGAACGTAAGAGCTTCAAAAAAGTATCTTTTAGCGGAGATAAAAACTGATTATCTTTCGTAGACATGTTTTGTTGACGCTGCAACTTATAGCATTAACAAACATGCATTTTCCTTGGAAGTAGTTATTTTCCTACAGCTTCACACATATGCTAAAAACAACATTGTTTTTTCGAGCGGACGTATACAAACTAACAAGTTTATTAGTTACCTTCTAGTTATTGATGTAATCAGTAGCATTTTGCAGAAGTTTATTTCATTGACTATGTAGTATTCATTACTAAACAATCATATGAATTTACAATCCCTCACTTGTTTTTTTGCTACTCTAAGCGTAACCTTTTGCATGCAACCTTTTTGAATTATAATTAGCATTATCAAGCGAATTGGAGCCATATGTTTATATATATCAATAGATCTTTTGCCTTTCGGTAACTCGAGACAACGCAATTACATATATTGCTCACCATTTGTTAATCGAACTGATTTTCAGTAGTAATACCCCTAGGGTCTTGATAATACCGAGATAATTTTGTCATGGAGAATGCTGAAAGCGTGTTGCTTGATAATAGCCCAAGGCCGCAGGCCGAGGGCTTTATATTGGATATAGTTAAAATAATTGACGAAAGTTACGCCTTTATAGTATTTTAACCTCGCGATTGATAGGTTGCAATGGCGCGTAATCTAGACATCAACCAATCAAATTTTTGTAAGTCAAAGATTAGGGTTAACGTTTGTAAAACATCCAAATGGTTGATTATTGTGATATTTTTATTAGGATTAATCACAGACCTGCCTTTTTATCCATTTCTTCCCACGTAATGTGATAGAAGGAGATTAACAATCGATGACGCACACCAAGAAGGGTATTATTTCAACTATACCATTATTTTTAGGTGGTTCATAATAAGCCAACTATTTGATTTTTCGAAAGTTGACTTATTGTTGTAAATTATTTTTTGTAGCTATGAAACCCGAAATCTCTGTTTCCCCCTATATACTAAATAACAGTGGAAAAACTGTCCAGTTTTGGCCGATATTGTTCACCTTAGCGTCTCATAGTTTCGTAGCAATAGTGAGTTTTACCACTTTATCAAGATATATTATTTCCCTAATTTTTAAATAACATACTGTTCACAATTTCCCACCTTGTATACTCAGGAAACATTCGATAATGAAATTCGATGTTTTTATTCCATTTTGAAACTAAAAGTATTATAATTCTTGTTGGAATCTTCAATAATTTTTTTTGTTTGAGAGTTGTATGTGGAAAGAGATCAAAATGTTTGTTGGATTTTAATAATGGAAAAGCTTCAGATTTTTTTTTTCGTAGCGGCTTTCTATCTGATCCTATTATATATTATTATTTTTATAAAGTTTTTATAATCAATGAATTGCCTGTTATTGATTAAATTAACCAAAAATTGGATAATTTATACTCATTAATCAACTACATTTTAAGCTAGATCACTACATACTTTTATACGCTACGTATATGGACATAATCTATATAATAGTTTTAAAATTATATTATCTGAACGGACGCAGAAGGGGGTTTCAATGAAATAAATCGTGTATACGTTTGTGAAAAAATTGGCAACCTTGCATGGATGTATGATTAAATGCAAATCAGGCAAAAACGTATATGTTGGAAGTTCAAATACTTACGGCCGGGAGGGGCTAGAAGTACTTTGGAATGTCAAAAATGCATAATTTTTTTAAATATATATAGACTAATTTAAACCGACAGTGCTGCTCTAGATGCCCAAAAGATTAAATATACACAACCAAAATATTTAAAAACATTGTCTTTCGAGAGGACGCACAAATACATTTCCTTGTACGGACGCACAATAGATACCAGGATGTATATATATATATATATATATATATATAACTGAAAGATGGGTGTGGAAAAGGTATAGGTATTTCAACCACTACGCAAGAGATTTGTCTTGTTGTACATAGATGGCCGACCAAACTTTGCTGGTCTTTCTACCACCAAATCCACTTATGTCTTGATGACAACTAATGATATGAAATCAAAAAAAGATAGTTGAGTCGATAGAAAGACCAGCAAAGTTTGGTCGGCCATCTATGTACAACAAGACAAATCTCTTGCGTAGTGGTTGAAATACCTATACCTTTTCCACACCCATCTTTCAGTTTTGTATTGTAGATGGCGACACCTATGCCTTAGGTGTATCGCCGTGATCTTTGATCATGAGAGTCGAGTTGATTTTTGGTTTACTCAGTTCGAAAGCCTGACTGATGAGACCTAAGAGGTCGAAACAGCTGTCTCAGGATGCGAACTGAATAAATTAGATATCGACTCAACTATCTTTTTCTGATTTTATATATATATATATATACAGTATGCGAAAACTCTTTCGAGTCCATTCAGTTTACACAAGTACGACAAGGAAAATATGAGAAAAACTG
>CAJUYI010005476.1:2096-15668 GCA_910591695.1 Galerucella pusilla
ATTGAAAAAGTAAATTATGTGTATAGTGACCTATCAAATCACATAGCAGGCTACTCAATTGTGTACTTACACGATGATGTGGTAGACAAAACATTTCCAGTTATCAGGCCTTTCCAGAAAGTTATAAACTTGTCCCTGGAACGTTGCCCTACCGGCTATTTTTCGATGCTGTTTGGAAGCGTACCGCGCTGCTTCCCCCCATTTTGGAGGGCTTTCTAAAAGAAGCGACGTAGGGTTGAGACCTTGACAGCACGTTGTATTCGTTGCTAAAAATAAAAAGGGTATAATTAGAAAACGATTTGATAGTGAGTGGTATTATGTTTAGTAGTGTAGAATTTCAATTAATATATAATACACTGTGTTCATTTAAAAACTCACCACCCCTGTAACTCAAAAATCCCAATACATTGCAATATTCGCCGGGACAGGTCAATTTTTGTTTTTCGGGGGAACTTTTTTGACAGTCAAGTGGTTTTGATATTTACATCCCTGTAACCCCTAGCGATGCATATGTTTTGGAAATTGGGTGAGATTTGATAAAATTATGGGTCAAAAACCACTCAGTTGAAAAAATAATTATTTTCTTCAATAGTTATTGTATTGTTTAAATGAAAGAATTCAAAAAAGCATTTAAAGAATAACAGTAAACAATATCGATAATACTATGTATATACATAATATAACTGAAGCCGAAGTAAAAAATGTAACACATACACTAAAATCTAAAAAAGCACCTGGTTGGGATAACATCAGAGTTGAAACCATTAAGGAAATAAAAGATGAAATTTCGCAACCGTTAACTTATCTAATAAATAAGAGTTTTTATGACGAATGCTTCCCAGAATGCCTCAAAATTGGAATTGTTAAGCCACTATATAAAACTGGCGACAAAACATTGACACAAAATTATAGGCCAATATCGCTGCTGTCAGTTTTTTCGAAAATTCTTGAAAAAATACTAAAAAATAAAACAACCAAGTTTTTAAATAAGTTTCAAGTACTAAATGATAATCAATATGGGTTTAGAGAGAAAAAATCGACAGGGGATGCAATACACGCTTTAATCTCTCAACTATACAATGCTTTAGATACGAAAACACCTGCAATTTGTATCTTTATCGACCTCTCTAAAGCTTTTGATACGGTGTGTCACAAGCGTTTACTGGAAAAGATTCAATTTTATGGACTACGTGGAAAAATATATCGTGTAATAGAAAGCTACCTAAAAAATAGAAAACAATATGTGGAAGTGGATGGAGTATTTAGTGAACCAAAAACAATCACCTATGGCGTACCACAAGGGACTGTACTTGGACCTCTTCTCTTTACCCTATATATTAACAGCCTGATGGCAGTGAATACAAAAGGAGAAATAATAAGTTTCGCAGATGGTACAGTCATAAAAAATGGTTTCAACTTAACGTTACATATAGAAAAAACTAAATATCTGCCATTTACATCTTACATAAATAATTTGCCAAATCTTGGTGCAATATATGTTGATGAAAATACTCAAATTCCCGAAGCCTCATCAATTAAGTACCTAGGTATTATTATAGATAGGCATCTGAAATGGGATCTATAAGTGAGAAATGTTACTAATAAACTCAGAGGGTTGCTACATAAATTTAAATTTTTACTCGACTTTTTAGATGAAACCCAGTTGAAAACTTTATATTTGTCCCCGGTACAATCGCATCTTACGTACGGAATTATTGGTTGGGGTGGTGTGGCAGATTGCCATTTGAAACAGTTGGAAAATATGCAGCAATGGATAATAAAGCTAATCTTAAAAAAACCAGTGTCTTACCCCAGCGATGCGCTTTTTATGGAGAGTACTTTTTTTGACATGAGACAGTTATACTGCCAAAACATTCTAATAAACATCTTCAAAAGAAATATAAATATACTTTTTTCACAACATAATTACCCTACTCGACGTAAATGTACTTATCTCACAATGAGCTCAAAGACCATTGGAGAACGATGTACGACTTATTTTGCACCAAGACTCTTTAATATGCTACCAAATAATATTAAGGAAATAAATAAACTGCCACGTTACAAATATTCTGTAAAAAACTGGAAATCTAGTAAAGACAGACATATTTTTGATGATTTCATTAATTTAAGGTATCTAAAATAATTTATTTATGTTTATTCAATTTCATTTTTGGAATATTACAAAATTTCATCCCAATTTCAAAATTAAACGCAAAGCTAAAACGCTTATTACCCGATTAAGACCTTAAGACCACAACTCACTATCAAGACCTATCACTATATATTATATTATCACTAAATTATGTTGTTTTATGCTGTTTTATATCATTTTATTTTTATATGGTTTATACATGTTATTACAAATTTTATAACTCGCGCACAGGCATTGTTATGCCTCAGCGATGTATCAATGTTTATTCTGAAAGATTTGAAATTGTTTTTATCAAATTGTATTGTATTTTATGAATAAACATTATTATTATTATTATTATTATTATTTATTAGTGGTTGTAGAAAGAACATTTTTCTACGCACGCATTTCAGTTTTGAAAGTTTTGCAAATTTTGACCTTATTAGATAGTTTTTTCCATGGGAAGTTATAACTATTGTTACAACAGGTCAATAAATAGTCCATCAAATAAAATCTACATCTTTTCTAGCTTTCTGTTGCATTTTTGAATATAAATATAAAATAATGAAGATATTTTGATATAACCCTATACATTCTTTGAAGTAGTGTCATGAAACAACTATTACTATAAAACCACCCGGGTTTGATATGAAAAAAATATATCGAATAAAATTCTTTCATCTACAAATGACTTAAACGATGTCGTCACCTTCATCGTCATCTTAATGTGACCTGCAACCGATGCCATCCTCATCGACGTCATCTACTTACCATTTAACACCAAATAACTCCACTGGACCGGCAATTTTAAGTAATTTACAGCAACAAATTGTGTTTTTAATATTAATATTTATAATAATTAATAGTTTTTGGTTGAAGTTTTATATATATGTATGTTGAAATTAAATATCTTTTGAAAAATGGGTTCGGAATACTTTTTTGTATATACGGTCGTAGAAAAAATGATGTTCCTAAGTCATGCTTAAAGTGTCTTTCCCGCCCTTGACCGCTTGCCCGATCTCCGCTCTGCGTCGTTCGGGTCAACTGCAGTCGCGTGCGGGAAAGTATCACTTTCCGCACTTGTTAGGAAAAAAACTATTTTTGAATGCCAACTGATACAAAGACTTGAGAACCACAGAGTGTGCTGTGGCTTATTTACGTAACCAATAGACGTCAAAATTGAAATAACTTATTGTTTGTTATAGTTTGAACGTTGTAAAACCAAAATTTACTTTTGTTCTGTTATTGAAGATAGAATGGTTTATTCTTTAGAAGGAAGAAATGGAATGATTTTAATTTATAGTGCTGGTAATATATGTGCGCGACAAACAGCGCAAATATTTAACGTCAGGCATCCGGATAAAAATGTTTCGCATGTTTATGTGCTTCAGCTTGTGCAAAAGTTTCAACAATCCGGATCAATACGCAATGCGAAACGAAATACGTCTAGAGCGTTGAATGGAGTCTCTTATATTGAAGTGTTGGGTCATTTTTGGGTTAGATCTATTAGAAAGGTTCCACAAGAAACTGGAATATCAATAGGCTCAATACATAAGGTAACAAAAGTTAATGAGTTCCATCGCTATAAATTGCAAAATAGGTACTTCAAGAACTGTACGAAGATGACCCTGATCGGAGAGTACAATAAGTAAGTTTTAAAATGAACATAGTGTATACAGAAAACAGTTGGATTATGGAATATATTAAGCTTTTGCGTCTGCTTAGATATATTATATTATCAATCCATCCGTTGATTATCAATAGTTAAAATTGATTGGAAATTTTGATATTGAATATATGAATACCGTGGCTGATCGAAACAATGTCTGAAGTTATATGTCAGATGAGCTTTATGTGAATAACATTTGAAAGAAATTTGAATGAAAAACACCTTCTTCGAGACTCTATTAAGTGGGCAGAAATGGGCCTTCTCAGTAATTTTTTTCTTCTGTGTCAATTTGATGTCCCAATGTTTGAAAAAAAATTTCTTGCGGCTATAAAAGTGCATCATATGAAAGACATAATACAACATAGTATGATTGTAATAAGTTCTGAGCACGCACATGTTTTCTAGTAATTTGGACGTTGTGGAGATTGAAAGACAATGCCCCCAATTTTTATTTTTTTTCATTTTAATATATGAGGTCCTAATACATATTAGTGAATATCACATATTGTAGTCAGTACGCACAAATTCAGCTGAATGAATAGAATAAAATAAAATCTTGATAAAATTAGTAATGAAAGTAGGAAGTTCTAGTTAAAATAAATACATATTAAAATAAACAAGCAAAATTACAAAGTTAATCTATGTATTGGAAATAAATCGTACCAATTTTTTTTCAAATTGAGATAGAGAGGTACTCGTTTTAATTTCTAGCAAAGTTCATTGAATTCACGTAATCCGCATATAAAAATAGATTTTGTTGCCATGGCTAGTCCTGCTTGTGGTGTATAGGAATTATGAACAGACCTAGTATTATAGTTTTGTATTTCATTATTATAGTTATATTATAGATGATAAAATCATTAAAGTACTCAGGAAGTATTTTATTTCCATATTTGTAAACCAAAGTCATTGCTAAATAATTAAATCTTTTTCTGACTGAAATCCAACTTAAAGTTGTCAGCATACCATTTATCAGTGTGTAGGTATGTGTTACATCGAAGGATTATTCTTATCACTCTATTTTGCAGTTTTTGTAGTATTTGTGAACAGTTATTATCCAATTTATGGAGTAATGATCCGCAGTAGTCAAAATGAGGTTATATCCCACATAGCAATTTGACATCCTAAGCATATGCGTGGAATATATCCAAGAAGAACATGGATGTGCAAAGCATGTTCTCAAATTATACCAAAACGAGTGCTATAAATAGATTGTGTTGCGAACTGGTCACATGCTGGTCAGGTTTTCAAAATGTGATGAAAGATGTTCTTATAAGATACTCAGTATGTACCCAGCACTAAGAAGCAAAAAGTGCCAACAAGCATGTAATAGCACATCCTTTTCACATGCTACGCATTTTACAGCTATAGGCCTCCTGATATACAGTATACAGTATACATGCTAAAAATATGGTTTAAGGTTAATTATCAGATTATTCAGATATATACATATTAAGTGTATATTATAACTGGAAAGATATATGATAATGGCTTCAATATCGAATGAAGTTAGTTTAATTGAGAATATATTATATATTAAGTCATTATCGCATGCTGAA
Organism: Galerucella pusilla; assembly: GCA_910591695.1. Lineage (NCBI taxonomy): Eukaryota > Metazoa > Arthropoda > Insecta > Coleoptera > Chrysomelidae > Galerucella > Galerucella pusilla. The sequence goes on from CAJUYI010005476.1 coordinate 7,459, forward strand.
GGTATATACTCGCCTTTGACTTTATTTTATGGTACATGCGTAGCATTTGCTTTAAATGTACCAAAAAATATTTCATGGTTTATATATTGCACATGCTAAGTATGGGCTTTTGGGTTAATTCTGATATCGGCAGATACATATTTAGAATGAAAGGGTATAACACCAATGATGGCTTTGAGTCTATTAAACGAAAATAGTACATATTTATTCATACATGTATGTACCTAAAGCGGATAAAACGTGCTGAAGATCTGATGTAAAATTACCTGACCTGACCTGACCTGACCTGACCTGACCTGACCTGACCTGACCTGACCTGACCTGACCTGACCTGACCTGACCTGACCTGACCCTGACCCCTATCACATGCTTAGGATATCGATGAAATAAAATACTTCTGATATTCTTCAAGGTATATACTTAGCATATGCGCTAAATGTAGTGAAAAGAATCTTAGTTAATGGTGAATCATTATTACATGCTAAATATATATAATTGTAAAAAAGCTTCAGGTGGACTTTTATGGTATGTGCGAATCATATGCGAAAGATCTACGGAAAAAAAACAAGTTTGGATCTTAAATTCTAAGCACTTGCTATGGATGTATGTACAGGGATGTGCTCAAAAGTATGTGGACAAATGCTAATCATGTATCGAAACGAACATCTTTTACGGGACGATGAAGGCATATACTTGGCATATGAATCTTCTTTCAATGCTATGTGGGATAACAGTTTTATACACTGTTAATCTAGAGAAGAGAGATTTAAAGCAATCCTTGAGAAGAAAAATAGCTATTTTGTCATTTTTTCACATACATGTTATATGCACAAATACCACACACTCATCAGGTGTCATATTATAACTCTTAGAATGTCAATGTTATATGTACACTCATCAGGTGTCATATTATAGCTCCTAGAATGTCAAGCTTAGTTGCTATACCCATGTAATTATATTAAGCATAGTTGCATATTTCGTAGAATTATTTACTTTGTGTCACGTTCCCACGGAGGAATATCATAAATAGGGAAACTATTTTTAGTTTTAGTTAGTTAAGAACTCATAACCGTATCATACATTTCTATCTGTTTCTAAGTAAAAATAAAATTTTTTAAAAAGTCTTTTGTGTTAGTGCAAGTATAACATTTGACGCAGTCAGTAGGATTCCTAAAACACACCTAGAACACGGACATCCTAACTAAGTGTGGTGGTTTCCTAGCCTTCAAGGAAAACGAAAAACGCTCTAAAATAAATAAGTGCATTTCTACTATCGCGGACGGTCTATCCGGCATCGGGAACACGCAATTGGCCCACCTGGTGTAACAACGTTCACGGAATTGGATTTCATCTGCCATAAGAAGGAATGAAAACAGCATATACGTAAGCAAATATCTCTTGTTTGATCTTTTGTGGAATATTGTGGTGTTTTATTATCATAAATCGCAGATAATTTTTTTTATTATTCTCTCTTATATTTTCATAAATAATTAAAATGCCTGAAACACGTAGTTCAGCAAACCAACAAAACGGTCAAAATCGAGTCGCACCAGACCCTCAAAATCAAGCTAACCCCCAATTTCAGCCTATTCTAAATCCAGATGTACAACTAGAACCTTATAAACTTTCAGAAATATTTTCAATAGTGCCGGAATTCGATGGCAACCAAATATTTTTAAATAGTTTTTTAAACGCATGCAGAACAGCAATAAACATGGCAGTAGGCGATCAAAAAACACTTTTAACACTTCATATAAAAAACAAATTAAAAGGTAGAGTATCAGAGTTAGTTAACTCTCGCGACCCATCTCATTGGTAAGATATTAAGAATTTATTGGAATCACACTTTGGTGATTCACGAGATTTGAATTCGCTTATTCAGGATTTACAAAGAATACGTCAGCTTCCAAATGAATCTCCTTTAACGTTTATTGCGCGGTTACAAACGCATGAAGCAAAGATGCAATCTTCCATTGGTAAACAGCCTTTAACTGTTGATCAAAAAATCGCACAGGCCCGTCTAATCGAATCATTGGTTTTAAATACCCTATTAACTGGGCTGGACCCTAAAATAGGTCATATTGTTAGGGCGAGTAACCCTACTACCATGGTTTCAGCCACTATTCGAGTTAAACGTGAACTCCAACTAAGTTATTTCGAAAACCAAAAACTTCCAAGAAATACTGCAAGTACCTCTTCAAATCAGAGCAATACATCAATACGAAAACCAACCCACCAAAACAAACAATGCTCATTTTGTAAACGAATAGGGCATACATTCGATGAGTGCCTAACTAGACAACGGCAAAACCAAAATTCAAACCATACTCCAAATTCTAGAAATCACTTTCCAAATAATATTTCGAACAATCATCAGAGTACTTCGGGATCCAATCAACCCCAACCTTTTCGTAATAATTACAATAACTTTCAGCAAGGGCAGTCTTCTCAACCCAGCTTTCAAAATCAAATTCGCCAACCCGTTATCAAACCAAATCCTAACGTAAACTTTAATAGAGTACCTACCATCCAACCCAATCCCAATTTTGATAAAAACAGACAGAGAACCTTACATTTTAATAGCAATCAACCTCAAGAATACGTAAACGACTCCCATGACAGTTATACTGTTAACGGTCAGGAGACATGTAACGATTATTATTCTGCTAATAATCCAGTAATGCTAAATGACTATTATACCGCTACTAATCCGGAAATATTTCATGATAATAATCAAACGTCTGAAAACTATAGTTTTGATTGTATTGAAGATTACGAAGAACCCCAAAATTTATCAAATTTATACCATTATACAGCCGAAAATCAAGAGCTTTCAAACTACTATACAAACAATAGCTATGAGAATTTTGATGATTGTAATTCATCCAATCCGTACGAAAATTCTAGTTTGGATTTTCAGTCAGGTCCAATTCAAACCGAACCCCCTATTTCGGAAATCGAAACACAAATCCAAACTTTGAACCTGGACGATTTCAACCCAGATCTGAATTGCCCAGAACAAATATTCCTATAAATCCCGCTCTGACAGTAAATTCAAAAAATATGTTCTACATTAAAGACGCGACAAATACCTTCAAAATTTTAATTGATACAGGCGCAGGTCTGTCCGTTTTTAAACCAAATACTTGCAAAAACTATAAAAAAATATTTCGAGAGAATGTTGTAATACAAGGTATAACGGATCAAAAAATAATAATGAATGAATCTGTCCTCATACCATTTACTGAGAACGACCCTCATAAAGTATATATTTGTAATTTAGACATTGACTTCGATGAATTACTAGGGTCTGATTTCTTAGATCATTATAAGTGTATAGTAGATATAAAGAATAGACAACTTATCACTAATTTCAAAACAATACCCTTGTTTAAAGTCACTAATAACGAAAACGATACCCCAATAAGAGAAAATAGAGAAACGAAAAATTGTGATAACATTATCATGATAGAACCTCGCGTTGAACAAATTTTTAAATTAAAATGTAGCCTAAAGAATACAGACGCACTCTTGCTAGGACAAGAAATTGAAAAAGTTAAATTGCCAAACGCAATTGTAAGAGTAAATGAAAATGGCGAATTTTTTACGTCAATTCTTAATGTAAACGCAATAACAAAAAAAATTAAAATTTCAGATCTAAAAATAGAACCGATAGAATTCAATTCATTAAATAATTGTAATGTATCAAACGATGCCGGAAGTAACGATAGGAATTTTGAAATTAAAAATCAGTTAAGATTAGAACATCTTAACGAGGAAGAAAGTTCCCTAATTACCCAGCTTTGTTTAGATTTTTCAGATATTTTTTATCTAGACGGTGATCAGCTGTCTTTCACGTATGAAATTAAACATTCAATTAACACAAATGGTTCAAAGGCGATTTATACGAAATCTTATAGGTACCCCCAAATTCACAAACAAAAGGTTAAAACTCAGATAAATAAAATGTTGGAACAAAAGATAATCAGACCTTCAAATTCTCCCTGGTCGTCCCCTGTCTGGGTTGTGCCGAAGAAAGCTGACGCCTCAGGCAAACAGAAATGGCGGATTGTCGTCGATTATAGGAAACTCAACGAGGTCACTGTGGACGACAAGTACCCCTTACCAAATATTTCTGACCTCTTGGATCAATTAGGCAAGTGTCAATACTTCTCTACCCTAGACCTTGCTTCTGGGTTTCATCAAATCGAAATAGAACCCCAGGATATTCAAAAGACCGCTTTCACAGTTGAAAACGGACAATTTGAATTTAACAGAATGCCGTTCGGATTAAAGAATGCTCCATCTACATTCCAACGTGTAATGGACAACACTCTTGTCGGCATCCAAAATGAAAGATGTCTCGTCTACATGGACGACATTATTATTTACTCTCCCACCATTCATGACCATATTGTCAGATTAACCGAAGTCTTCAAGCGTCTCAGAAACGCCAATCTCGAAATCCAGCCGGACAAATGTGAATTCCTTAGGAAGGAAGTCGCTTATCTGGGACATTTGATTACTCAAGATGGAGTAAAACCTAACCCGGCAAAAATAGAGTGTATCCAAAATTTTCCTCAACCTAGTAACCAAAAAGAGATAAAATCCTTTTTGGGTTTGGCGGGATATTATAGAAGATTTATCCCTAACTTCGCAAAAATATCAAAACCTTTAACAAAATTATTGGAAAAAGACGTCGTATTTAACTTCCACAATGAGTGTGTGAACTCATTTGAAGAATTAAAAAAATCATTAATTACGTCTCCCATTTTAATTTATCCTAATTTTGATGAACCATTTATTCTCACAACCGACGCCAGTTCATTCGCTATTGGCGGTGTCCTTTCACAGGGGCCTATAGGAAAAGACTTACCTATAGCGTTTGCATCTCGCACCCTATGTAAAGCCGAAACAAAATATTCAACAATAGAACGGGAGTTACTAGCTATTGTTTGGGCCGTCAAACACTTTCGTCCGTATTTGTTCGGCCGGAAATTCATTTTAATAACAGACCATCGTCGACTTACATGGTTGTTTTCAATTAAAGATCCTGGTAGTCGACTTGCCCGGTGGCGCCTGAAACTTGAGGAATACGACTACAAGATAGAATTCAAACCAGGCAAATCAAATCGAAATGCCGACGCTCTCTCCCGAATTAAATCAAACTACACACAAAATTGCGTCTTATTTCATTCAAATTTAGGTCAAACAAATCCCTACTCAATATTACAAGCGAGGGAGAATCCCGGTCCCTCAAACGAGTGCGAAGGAGACGAAATTGTAGAAAATCAGGAATACGATAATGCTCCTGTAGAAGAAGCCCAAAGAGAATTCAACAGATTTATTGAATCATATAAAACCAAATCATTAACGGATTATTCAAAAATTGAATTCACAAATAAACAATTATTAGATAAAGACAATAAAAATATTTTAACCTTCTTTAGACACAAATGTATGGAAGACCTACACGACAAAATTATCGAAGATATCTTTGAGGAAAATGCTGATTTCTCTCCTTGTAAAATGAATGTCTTTAGTAGCAAAACTGTAAGGCACCGAAAATATTTAATAATACCTCTTCCTTTCGATCTGTATGAATTAAATGAATATTTATTCGCGGCATTATTTTTAAGCAAAGATATTTTTAAAGCTAATGAAGTATTCGCCGTCGAAAATAATCCAGATTTACCCTCTTTAGAAATGCTGTCATTTATTTTGTCCGAAACCGAATTAAAATTTAAAGTCTGCCAGAATATTGCAAAAACACCGGACAACGATCAAATACCAATTATTTTGGATGAATATCATAATGGAAAAACACATTTACACCGCGGTATTAACGAAACCATAAGACGCATAAGGCAAAAATATAATTGGCCTGGCCTTACTAGAGACGTTGAAAAACACATTAAAGCTTGTGAGATTTGTCAACAGACAAAGGTGTATCGAAAAAATACTGATAGTCCTCTTGTCATCACTGAAACACCCAAAACACCATTCGAAAGAATAAATATAGATCTTTTAGAAGTTCCAACAAAAAATTACGCACTTACAATCCGCGATGAATTAACAAAATTTTCACAAGTATATCCTATTCCGGACAAAACTGCCAAGTCGATCGTAAATACCTTGTTAATTTATTTCCAACATTACGGAACTCCTTTACGCATACATTGCGATTTTGGGCGAGAATTTGACAATCATTTGTTCAAAGACCTTTGCAAATTATTTGATATAAAAATAACAAATTCTAGCGTAAGTCATCCCCAATCCAATGGATCAATAGAACGATTCCACTCGACCCTATTGGAAATGATCAGAATTCATGTCGCCGAAAACCCCACTGAACACCCTTTTAATATTTTACCATATGCCGTTATAAGCTATAACAATTCAAAAAATAAGACTCATGGTTTCACGCCATACGAATTAGTTTTTGGACATACATCAAGTAGACCTCCAGAAACACTATATAATGAACAAGAATTAATCACTAAATATATTAGAGACCTCAACAACCGAATATCTTATTACTATAAAATAGCTCGCGCGAAAACACTAGATGAAAAGAATAAAGCTAAAGTCCGTTTTGACCAACATGTTTCCGGTAATACGCCAGATTACAAAGTCGGAGACAAAGTATATGTAAAAGAAACACAAATAAAAAACAAATTACAAAATAAATTCAACGGTCCGTTCGAAATTGTAGAAATTCATAAAAATAACTCAGCAACGGTGCTTAACCCAGTGACGAAACAAAAATCAAAATACAACTTCGACATGTTGAAACCTTACTTTGAAAATTAATCTTTTCTAGGATTCTACTGCTGATCGGAACAGTGGTTTCCCAATTCACAATCAACCCGATAAATAGCACGATAGGAGTCTACTACCACGATGAGACAAGAATAGTAGTTACCAACGAAGATTGGACGCTTTTAGTACATAAGAATATTACCTCCCTACAAATCGCATACACTTCAAATAATCAAATATTAGAAAAACTTCAAAAATCTATCTGTCCCAGCAACAACCCTATCAATAATTTTCATTCAGAAGTCAAAAATCAACTTACACTATTATTTCAGATTTCAAAATCTATTAAAAATAAACTTGACCAAATAACGCTTGACGTTAAACGACACAAACGCGGGATAATAAACGGAATCGGTACCATTTTTAAATCAATCACTGGAAATCTTGACGCATCGGATGGCGAATATTACACGAATTGTATCAATCAACTAAAATCCGACCAAACCAAAATTGAGAATCTTTTGAAGAATCAAATTTCTGTTACCCAAACGGTCATTAAAGACTTTAACTCCAGTATAAGCCAAATAAAAATCAATGAAAGGCTTTTAAACCAAGATATTGAAAATATTAGGAAGGCCGTTTATCAATCAGCAAACGAAATTAATTATATAGAGTCAAAATTAATATTTCTTGGAATTTGCGAGAAACTTTTGGAAAGCTACACATTCCTTGAACAAGCGATAACTGATATATTAAACTCAATAACATTTGCCCGTTTAAAGATACTTCATACCACCATTATTGAACCCAATGAACTTCTGTCATCCTTGAAACTGATATCTCAAAATTTAGAACATAAAAATCTACCGTTATCTTGAGTTAACTGTATAAACCCTCACTTCGTGGAATCTACTCATCATATGGTTTTAAATGAAACGAACTGTTTTTAAATGACTCCACAATATATTTGTAATAAATCTGTTAATTGCAAGTAAATTGAAAATTGTTTCGATATAAATATCATCATCAGAATGACAGAAGTTACTTTTGACATGATGTATACTTGATATATATTTGGCTAGTCCAAATAGTGCCCTATCTAGTGATTGACTTAATATATATGAATAGAAAAAAGAAGAAGATTTTACAAATAGTAGCTTTGATATTATTAGCCCTATGGGGATATTCTGGATATCTTTGTCCCATTTAAGATCAGTATAACTGTGCAATGATATAGGAAACCAGGAAAACTATATCTGCTGATCTTTACAATTATTACTTAAGAAGACAGTTTAATAATGGAGAACTTCCTAGATTCAGCTGTTCATTGAGGACTTCATATTGTGGGTCTGTTAAGTGTCTTCTAATTTCTAATTCCTCGAGGAAGTCCAGTTCTTGCTTCTTATCACAAACATGTAGTATTTCTGGTTCTGTGTTAGGTGTTACTG
>CAJUYI010005477.1:0-15002 GCA_910591695.1 Galerucella pusilla
CAACCTCAAGGAAATGCTTCACTGCCCTACCGAAATCAAGAAAGTTTTACAGTTCCTGAAAGCTACAAACCTATACTGCAAAATCTAACTTAAATATTTGTAAAAATTATGTAAATATTTGTATTTATTTTTTCTGTGCCAATGACCAGCGCTGTCGAGGCACGTTAAGCAAAAATAAAAAAAAAAAAAATAAAAAAAATAAAAAAAATGTTTTAGAATCACGTAAACAAATAGCTAAAAATTTTAATCGCAAATTAAAACAAAATGTTCAGATTCTCAATGTTTTGAGATATTTACTTTACTATGAAATGGAAAAAATACCTTGTTATTACACAATATATTATAAGTTTAGTAAAATTTACGAGGTATTTGTACCACTTTCAGATGGCTCTATGTGTTTGGATTTTGTCCTCCAATACACTTTGGATGTAGCTGTGGGCTTGGTCTCGAAAATATTTAATTCAATATTCCTTCTTTAAAATAATAAAAACACAATATGAGTCTTTGGTCTGGTGGACAAAGACGACACAAAAAAATGCAATGATGAGACTAGGCAAGGTGCAAAGTCTTGCTTGTCCCAGTATTGCAGGGTGCATGAGAAGCACGCCAACGGCAGCACTAGAAGCCTTATTTGGCCTTCCTCCATTACACCTCGTGATAATGGGGGATGCAAGGATGGGACTATTCAGGCTGCAAAATTGCCTGAGCAGCAAAATAGTTAGATCAGGACACATAAGACTGTCACTCATAGGATAAACATACTAACTGACAGCCCTTGCAAATAGAGAAAAATGATAAAAATTTATCAGTGATAACATAACTATTAATATTAAATATGCTGTTTACTACAAAATTCATATAAAAAAACATTGAGTTTATTGTACTAACAATTTTTCAATCTTTCTTTTATCATATCACTTTGTATGATCTTTTATTGATCTTTCACACGTGTCCCATAAGCGCAGCTAAAAAGTTTTATATTTTCTTTAGAATTGAATGAACTTATTTTTAAAAGCATTAACCATATTGCTTTATGAATTATGGACATTTTCTGTCAGAGAGATAATTCTGTGTATTTTTAGTTTCAAATATTTCTTTTTTTCAAACTTATATTTCACATTTGATAGCCCCCCACTTTTTATTTTCAAATGGCACCCCCTGTATATTGTCATTGAAAATTGCGTGTCGTTCTATTTGGAATACAAAGATAGCACATAACACATACTTGGTATTTTTTTCAATTAATAATAGCAAATGCATGAATATTTCATGAAGTATCAATTTCAACTAAAATACTTCTAATGCAATTCAAGAAACGAACAAAAAATCACAGCAAGTGTTCCAAATTATTTCCTGCAGAATCCATGCACGCTGCTAAACGTGTTAAAGATTTCTTGTGCAAGCCTTCTGGATCATAGCTGGGGTAACGCTACGACATGCTTCACGAATGCGTTCTTTAAGATCATCATAATACTTCATCAGAGCTGAACAAGAGAGAATATTTGGCAAACTTTTGTTGACGCAAGATTTGGCGAAATACTATCAGTCGCGATACTCACGATTTTTGGAACTTTAGTTCTTTACGTCAGGTTATGTTTGAGCGACCGGGGGTCGCGACGCAAAATATCTGACCGTTACGTTACTTTACGTTGTGTTACGTTGCTTCGTTATGTGCCTTGCTTGCGTGCGTGTGCTCTCTCCTGAGTCTCACTCTCGTTTACGAAGCAGCGATTCATATGCTTCGGCCGGGAATCGAAGTCGGCCCGCCCTCGTGGAAGGCGAGCATTCTACCACTGAACCACCGATTCGATGCAAAGCTGGTATTCGCAGTGCTGGTGATCTACTTGAATTTGTTCGGATAAATTTTTACTATTATTTCCATAATTTTTTTGCGCGAATGATCTTTTTTGTTTATCCACAGCATCGGTTGTCAAACTGACATGATGATTAAGGGGTCTAGCACATTTACTTTTCGAAATACAGAGTGTTGAAATTTTGAAAACTTGAATGTTTCAATTCGATAACTTTAAAATGGATGGATAAATTGATTTGACATTTGGCAGGTTGTTTTCAAATGTAATAGGGCATATTTTGATAGAAATAATAGTTTGTGCAACTAGTGTGGATATGATGGCCATATCGCACGAGGACAAAGTTTGAGCACGACGCCGTAGGCGGAGTGCTCAATCGTTCAAATTTAACAATTCAATTTTATGTTTCCACTAATTTTTTTGTGGTAAACGTACAGTTCTTGAATGTCCAATTTATATAATGCTACGGTTTCCTTTTTTAAATAAACGATGCTGTTATAAGTAGATGTTGCCAGTCGGACTCCCTCATGTAGGGTACCGTACCATTATCTATAATAATGAATATTCTGCTAAATATTTCAAACATCTACCTGTTGTCGTTATTAATATCAAGCAGAATAGTTATTTAAAAATAAAATTAACAGTAAAAAAAACTTCCTCACGGGGAATCGAACACGGGTCTACCGCGAAGAGACTGGTATGCTTACTACTCGACCACCGAGGAATATGCAAATCGTTCAGCTATAACGTCAGATGTATCACATAATTTTTGCTTAAAAGGAACTAAAGTTCCTACCGTGTGTCCCGCGACACGTTCTACCTTTATATTTTTCAATAAACAGCTGCATTTTGTGTTATTTTGGTAAAGTCAAACTATTTTCAAAAAAGATGAAATTCTCCCCCAATTTGATATTTCAAATTTCCGCTGAAATTCATAGTTCCAGGGGTGCGTTCGACAACGGTATTCTAAGGAGAATATCATTCGATCGGTGGTGGGGGGGGGGGGAATAGTCCTGAAAGTTTAATCTCCTTTGTCATCGTTTTCGAACTATCGAACTACCTAAAGTCATACAAAGCGCGCGAAAACTTAATGAACTAAATTAGTCTGTTAAAATTAAAGTTATGAAAACGATTCAACTGATATTTCCTCGTAAGTATTTTCTGGAATACCAAACATATGATTTAGTTCCATTAGATTCACACAGTATTACTTAAATTTTGATCACAAAACAGTCTAACCTATAGAAGTGAAAGTCCAATAGGATTACCTAGAATGAAAAAATGAGGTGTCAAACCAATCCACCTGAAGCGCTAGTTGCAATTGAGTTGTCGAAATAGGCAAGGCAGCTGAGGCCGAAAAACAGACTAAGGGAAGAATAATTTCATCGATCGCAGCGGATGGGTTCAGAACTATTTCATAACGCTTTTTTTAATGGAAGTTTGTGCCCGATTTCACTATCCATTTCCTAAACTCAGGTAATACCTAAAACGAATTTAGGTATTCCTAAATGTAATTTACATTTTACCACGCGCAAAGTAATGCCTAAGAGTGATAATATTACGTATTTCCTATCACTTTTTGTTCAATCCTGAAAGGATTGTAGGAACAGCTTTGCGAGTGAGGCCCCTTTTTGTCCCAATAACAATATTGTGGTCCAAAATATCTGTTGCAAACTTTGTAGGATTTATAAATCTGTTCAGCGCTTAATTCCTTTAGTTTTGGATTGCGAAAAAGGCAACCCATTCATTCAACAACAAAGGGTCATGTTTGGGAAACCTATGTCGTTTTGATGCAATGTCTGTACACCCAGGAACGCAACACTTCACACCAACCATTATAAATATTATGAACACACTTGATAAGACTTACAGTACCTAATTAAAACACAAATAGCAGCAGCAAACGGCAAAAGGAAACAATCTATAAAAGACAATGGTGACAACTATATGACAGCTTTGATGAATTTTAAAATATTTTCTTCTTTTCGTGCTAAAGGCCTTAGCTGCCAGGCCTGTTTCGACAACTCAATTGCAACTAGCGCTTCAGGTGGATGGGTTTGAAACCTCATTTTTTCATTCTAGGCAATCCTATTGGACTTTCACTTCTATAGGTTAGACTGTTTTGTGGTTACTTACCAGGGACCCTATTCTCAAACCGTGACATATTTTGTCGCATGCGAGAAATCCTCTTTGTCGAATAAAATCTGAATATTCTTATTCTCAAATGTCGCCTTCGCAAATTTTTGATAGACAAATTGTAGAATGGTCAAAGGCAGTCGACAATTTATGTCGAATGCGAGAATTTCATTACTTGCGAAATTTATAGGTTAACGTTATAGATGTCAAAAGTGAAAACACTCAAAACATTGTTTGATACTTTTGTTAGGTTCTGTTTCAGAAATTTTTGTAGAGAGAAAATGGCAGCTTTATTAATTGCTATTGAAAATTTAAAAATCAAGAAATGTATCAGCGGCCTCGAGATAGACGAGCAATATATAGAAGCGCTTTTACATTTTTATCTGACAGAAAGTTTATTAAAACGTTCAGATTAACTAAAGAATTAGCTAGAGAGCTAATCATTATTCTAGAACCCTTAATAGAAGAAGGGAATCGTGCAAGTGCATCATCTCTTGAAAATTTTCCAGATAAAAGAGGCTCATTTTCTTGCATTAAATTTATTAATGTTCGTTTTTGGTTTTAGGTGCAATAATTTTTTTTATCTAATTCCGCTATCAAATGTGACACTTTAAGTCACTGTTTATGTTTCAACATAGAGATACCACATGAGTTTCAAAGAATAATCTATTAAATAGGTACTGTCAAAACTGACAATTATTTCATTATTTAAACTGGCAATTACCCCATTATTTTAATTCAATAGTATTTTAATATTTATAAACATTGAAAAAAACATTATTCAGGACACAATTATTTAAAGTAATTCAATTTTCTGGGTGAATACATCATAGTAACAGTACTTCTAACACCATTTGAATCCACTTCAATATTATCTTTGTAATTGAAGATTTTATTAAATATTATGAAAGCGCGGAATTAGATAAAACGTTGTACGTGAACACGTTATGAAGAGAGCGACATTGTTCAACTCGCGTAATTTGCAGAACTCGCTGGCGCTCGTTTTGGCAAATATTACGCTTGTTGAACAATATCGCACTTTTCATAATTAATTACGTAAATATCTATTGTTTTCACTTTCCATGTTTATCTTGTTATTCTTGTTCTACATTCGAGTAAGTACATTGTACATTCTAACTTCTAACAAATAACCAAATATTTACTGTCATCACAGATCATATAACTGCTACTGTCACTGTAATTTCATTATTTTACAACTTTAAGGTACATTTACATTCAATTACGCGCGTGCTTAAGCTTAAAATTTGCTCGCTATCATATATTTTAATATTGTAGTAAAACACTTGCCATGTGATTGAGAACTAAACTTTATTTTTCAATATCAGTCAAGTATAATTAATAATTTTACTTTTTACAATTTTGCCATAGGCGGCTCGTTAACATATTAAAAATATAAATGTTAATATGTCACATCTCCCATTGTATAATAAAAAAAAACTTTCATCTCAAATAAAAAGTAAACAAAAAGATTATAGTACTCAACTAATTCCTAAATCAAAGAAACATGATTAATACTAATTAATGGAAAAAAAATTAAAAATAAAATAGTGATTAATACTAATTCATGGAAAAAAAATTAAAAATAAAATAGTTTAAGTATAACCAAATCTTTCTGGTTTTTTCACTACTCTACCAGAAGATGTTGTTGGTGGCACATTATAAACCTCTGGCTCAAATAAAAAACTTAAATTATAGTCTTCATCTATTTCCTCCTTCTTCACTTTTGTTTTGAATTCTGTCTCGGGTTCTGACAAACCTTCAATAAACCTACGATTTCTTGTTATTTGATTTCCATTTTGTTTTTCTATTATATACGAACGCTCTCGAGGTTTATCAATTATTTTGCCAAACTCCCACTTAGAACCTGAATGATTTTGATAACGTACTTTATTATTTATTTCTAAAGGTTTCAAGTTTTTATAACAACGGTTATAATAAAATTTCTGCGATTCTCTTTTTGAGGTTAAAGTTTTATTATACTTATTAAAATTAATATTTTGAGGTTTAAGTGCTTCTTCCGTTGTAGGTAGTATATCCCTTAAATTTCTGGACAGCATGAGCTGTGCCGGCGAAAATCCACATTCCATGGGTGTATTTCTATACATAAGCATAACCAACTCAATGTCATTCCTCTCTTCAATAGCTTTTCTAAGCAATTTTTTAATAGTTTGTTTTGTTCTCTCCACCATACCGTTGGACTGTGGATGATGTGAACTAGTAACTATGTGTTGAAAATCCCATTTTTTTGAAAACTCTTTGAAAAACATAGAAGAAAATTGAGGTCCCCCATCAGAAATTACTATAGCTGGAATTCCAAACCTACTAAATAATGTTTTCAAAATATTTATAACAGTGTTGGAATGTGCATTTTCTTCTAATTTTATCAACTCAACCCATTTTGTATAGTAATCAACCACTAGCAAGAACATCTGACAACCTAAATACAATATATCTACACCTAATTTATACCATGGAATTTCAAGTATTTCATGCTGCTTTAACTCCTCTCTTTGATTATTTACTCTATATTTAAGACAAATTTTACATTTTAGTACAGTTTTTTCAATTTCTGTATTCATTCCAGGCCAGAAAAAAGATTGTTTAGCTCTATTTTTACATTTTATTATTCCTAAATGACCAAAGTGTATTTTTTCTATAATCTGTGATCTCAAATCTCTGGGTACAATTATTTGCTTTCCTTTAAATAAAAGACCATTGCTTTCAACAATCTCATTTCTAAACCTGTAATAATCTTTGATCAAATCTGGTACTTTTTTAATACCTTTATTAGGCCAACCATTTTTTATAAATGTTTTCAATAAAAACATTTCTGGATCTTCACTCGTAAGTTTTACAAATTCACGAAATTTTTTATCACTGAATTTACAATTATTTTCTATAACACATACTTCTCTATTATCATCGAGTGATATTGAATTTTCATTATTTTTAATGTATGCTCTAGATAAAGCATCGGATAAAAATAAATCTTTGCCTGGCTTATAAATTAGTCTAAAGTCGAATTTTTGTAATTGAAGTACCATACGCTGTAATCTTGCAGGACATTCAAATAATGGTTTTTTAAAAACTCCTAACAACGGTCGGTGATCAGTTTCTACTGAAAAGGTGCGCCCATAGATATATTCATAAAATTTTTGACATCCAAACAAAATAGCTGCTAATTCCTTTTCAATTTGTGCCCACCTTTTCTGAGTTTCAGTCAAAGCTTGTGAAGCATAGGCACAAGGTAAACCATTTTGCAGTAAACAAGCACCGATTCCATTTTTCGATGCATCCACAGAAATAACAGCTGGTTTATTTAAATCATAATATTGCAAAACAGGAGCTTCGATTAATTTTCTTTTCAAATTTTGAAATGATTCAGTATGCTGGTTAGTCCAAACAAACATATTATTCTTTTTTATGAGCTCTCTCAATGGCGAATTTAAATTTGATAAATTTGGTATATAACGGCCCACATACGTAATCATTCCAAGAAACCTCTGTACATCTTTTTTATTTCTAGGTATGGGCATATTTTTTATTGCTTCTATTTTATCTAGTCCTGGATAATAACCTTCTGATGTTATTTTGTGACCCATAAAAGATATCTCAGTCATTAGAAATTTACATTTCTTTTGATTAAAAGTTATATTATGAAATCTGGCTTTTTCAAAAACTTGTTTTAAACGTGCATTATGTTCAGCTAATGTTTTACCCCAAATAATAAGATCATCTATATATAAATCAACTCCTTCTATATCAAATATGTTTTTAAAATGTTTATGAAAAACTTCAGGAGCCGATTTTATCCCAAAAGGCATTCTTAAAAAGCAATAGCGCCCATATGGTGTTCCAAAAGTGCATAATTTGGCACTAGAATCATCGAGTTTTATTTGCCAAAATCCGCTAGTGGCGTCCAACTTACTAAAATATTTAGCACCTGTCAATTTTGAAATAATTTGATCAAGGGTTGGTATTTGATAATATTCTCTTTTTATAGCTAAATTTAAATCACGCGGGTCCAAGCAAATACGGAGTGATCCATCATTTTTTCGTAAAATTACTAATGAGTTAACCCAATCTGTTGGCTCGTTTACTTATTTAATTATATTTTTTTTTTCTAATTCATCCAAAGTATTTTTAAAATCATTTTTTAATGGAATAGGTATTTTGCGAGTGGGGTGAACTACTGGCTGAACATTTTCCTTTAATTCTATTTTGTATTCTACATTTAAACACCCTATACCCAAAAACCTATCATTATATTCCTTTATTATAGCTCTACAGTTTTGTATGAATGGTTCTTCAATTACATCAATTTGTTTTGCATCAAAATTTTCAATTGCATCAATACGTTTTATTAAATTTAACTTTTGACAAGCCTCCAAGCCAAGTATACACTCTAAATTCCAATTAACTACAAAAAATTCTAATATTGCAGTTACATTTTTATATTTACAATGCAAAAAACATTTACCAATAACAGGAAGAACATTATTAGTATATGACTTTAGTTTTGTTTTGGTTTGAATAATTAAATTGTTTGGTTTTAAATTTTTCAATTTATTAATAGATATAAGATTAGCCTGGGCTCCTGTGTCCAATTTAAAACATACAGTTTCTTTATTATTTAGTAATAAAGAAGCATACCAAGAATTATTTTTTGATGATTTGTGATCGACACTGTACACATAAACACAATCATCGTCACTTTCCTCTTCATTTTCTTCCACATCAACCTCATATACTTTTCTTTTATTGCACATTTTTGAAAAATGATTATAAAAACCGCACATTTCACACTTTTTCCGATATGCCGGGCAATGGTACTTTCCGTGTTTACTTCCACCACACCTGTAGCAACAACCTTGACCTTGATACTTTGTTTGGTTGGTAAATTTTGTATTGAAGTAGCTCGGAGCCGTTCTCTGATTGTTGCTTGACCACTGTGCTTGTGTCTGCGCATGACCCTGCTGATTTCCCATTCCTTTTTTCTGAGAATGGGGGTAAAATTTATTACTTTTTTGCACTTTTTGTGAGTGTGAACCACTTTGACCTCTTTGAAGGGCATTAATTTGGACACTAGCACCTGCCTTTGAAATAATAGTTGACTGCTCTCTGGAACTTTCTACTGATAAGCAAAACTGAACAGCTTCATTTAAAGTTTTTTCATCATCCTGCAGTAATCTTTCTCTCAGATTTTGACTGTGCAGCCCACACGTCAAAATATCTTTAATAAGACTATTTTTCAAGTCACCAAATTCACAAGATTTTGCTTTATTTTTAAGATCAGTGGCAAACTGTTCTATTGTTTCCCCTTCTAATTGCTTTCTACTAAAAAATTTGAATCTTTCATACGACAAATTCTTTTTTGGCATAAAGTGAGCCTCAAACTGATCTAGCACTGCTGATAATTTATTTCTTTCATCATCATTTATGAAGGTAAAAGTATTATAAATGGACATACCTTCTTCTCCTATGTAGTGAAGTAATTGAGCAATTTGTACTTTTGCGTCCTTTTTACTGACTTCCGAAGCTATAAGGTAGTTTTCAAATTTCTGGCGCCATAACCTCCAGTTTTCTGACAAATTTCCAGTGAAATTCATTGGTGTGATTCCTCTGTAGTCTCCCATGTTATTTCAACTTTTCCTCTAATAACTTCTTTGTTTTTTTTTTTTTATTTCACTTTTTTTTCTGACTGCGCCATATCATATATTTTAATATTGTAGTAAAACACTTGCCATGTGATTGAGAACTAAACTTTATTTTTCAATATCAGTCAAGTATAATTAATAATTTTACTTTTTACAATTTTGCCATAGGCGGCTCGTTAACATATTAAAAATATAAATGTTAATATGTCACAGACATATGACGTCTCCATGTATCCATTTACATTGAAAATTTCACTGCTTAAGCAAAAGTGAAATTTTCAATGTAAATGGATACATGGAGACGTCATATGTCAAGCGAGCAAATTTTAAGCTTAAGCACGCGCGTAATTGAATGTAAATGTACCTTTACAAGAGAAGTGGCATGGAACACGATATAAATATCGAAATTTGGGTGTTGCGACTTAGATGTCGAACACATTTGAGAATGCCAGATTCCAATGTTGTGCGACAATTTCTATCGACATATGTCGAATACGACAAATGTCATTCGACATTCGAGAATAGGCCCCCAGTTTCATTGAACATATTAATATTTGTCTTTAATTTGAATGATGAATACGATAGTTTAGAAAAAGAATGCAAACAATCAATTTATCAATTTTTCATCCAGACGTTAAGAATAAAGTTTTTCTGAAAATTGATTTTAAAAATGCTTTCAATGCAATTCATCGCGATAACTTATTAAAACTTGTTGTAGATATTCTACCCGAAATTTTTCCTTTCATCAATCAATGTTATCGGTTCCCTTCGTACCTTTTATTCGGCGAAAATATCATTTATTCGGAAAGAGGCGTCCAGCAAGGGGACCCTTTGGCACCTCTCCTATTCTGCCTATCGATACACGGGCTTATAAGCAACATTGACACAGAATTCAATGCTTGGTACCTTGATGATGGTTCTTTAGGTGGTGATACTGATTCCGTGTTCAAGTCTCTTGTCTATGTTATAAACAATTCCAAGGATATTGGTCTTGAACTCAACTTCAGCAAATGCGAGTTATTTTTCTTAGAATCACCAAATAATCTAATCATTGATAAATTTAATTCTGTGGCACCAGGCATAACAATTACCAATAGACAAAATTTATTTCTATTAGGCGCTCCTTTATTAAAAGAATCCTTTTTATCAGCTTTCAATGAAAAACTGTCCTTTTTCAAAAAAATGTCATCTCGTTTATCCTGGTTACCGACACATATTGCTTATTACCTTCTCAGGTAATTCCAGGTTCCAAAATTAACATATATCTTGAGATGTAGTCCAACCTGGTTACATAATGATATCTTAATCAATTTTGACAATACCATTCGTCATTCATTGGAGTCATTAATTAATATTAAAATGGAGGAGCTTTCTTGGAAACAAGCTTCACTACCTGTTTCATATGGAGGTATAGGAATTCGCTCCATCGTTTCCGTCGCTCTTCCTTCTTTTTTATCGTCATTATATAGTTCAGAAAAATTTATCAATTATATTCTTCCTAAATATTTCCCCAGACAAGACCCGTTATTATTGGAGGCAAAAAATATTTGGTCAAGAAAGTCTCACAAAGTTGTACCCGATGAATATAAATGTTTTCAAAAATCCTGGGATATACCTTTAATGAATATTGAAAAAGAAAATCTGCTTCAGAAAGCTATTAATTTACCAGACAAGGCTCGTTTGAATGCAGCATTTTCAAAGGAATCGGGAGCATGGTTGAACGCTTTGCCGTCGGCCCCATTAGGAACGCTTTTAGATGACGAAAGTTTCCGGATTTCCATTGGTCTCCGTTTAGGCTGTCAACTTTGTGTCAAACATCGCTGTCGTTGCGGAGCTGATGTTGATGAATATGGTAGACACGGCCTAAGCTGCAAATTAAGTGCTGGCCGTTTTTCACGTCATTATGCAGTAAATGACCTTCTCAAACGAGGCCTGTCATCTGCAAAGATTCCCTGTACGTAGGAACCATTAGGTACTTGCCGCGACGACGGTAAACGTCCAGATGGTATGACTCTCATTCCTTGGCAACGCGGCAGACCCGTTGTCTGGGATTTCACTTGCACTGACACTTGGGCTCCGTCTCATGTCCGATCCACATCTACTTCCGCAGGTGCTGCTGCATTACATGGCGAAAGTTTTAAAATCAATAAATACAAAAATTTGGAAAACATTTATATTTTTGTACCTGTAGCTATTGAAACCTCTGGACGTCTATTCTTGAACAATGAGCGGCATAGATTTATGACGAATGATCACATGGGCGATCGTCGTTATATTCTTGACCCGTGATCCGATATTATCAATCGCATGAAAATCATACGCTCCGGATCGCATGGTCCGACATAGGTGAGCAAAGTCGAATGAATTGGCGCGTGTGACGTAGAGAGGTTTATTTATTGAAATTTTTTTCAATACTGTCATTACACTGTCATAGAGAAATTATAATAAGTGAGTTTGAGTGGTTTTTTCGGTGTTTTTAATCGGATGGACATGGAGAACTATTATTTTTGGCACTTCTTTTGGAAGGAGTGACACGCGACTGACTCATTTTTATATAATTTCAAGGCTAACGAATTTACTAAACAGACTACCTTTTTTATTATTGGTAATATGACATAAAAAATACAAGAAATAATTAATGACATAAAATTATGACAGCCGTACAAAAAATATATGCCAAAAATAACTAAAAAGTAGATCTTTTGTATCAAATAATGCTGGCAACAACGCAATAATTTTGAACGTTCACATGAAGTTTCAAGAATTATTCGATTTCGACCGTGGGATCCGATAGATCGCACGGGATAGATCCCATCGATCGAGAGAAACATCGGATCGTATGATTTTCAAGAATAGGTACCCTGGTGTTTTCGGTCATGAAGCTTTAAAATTCATTAAAGAGATCGGTAAAAAAATATCAGTAGAAACCAATGATCCAAGAGCAACTTTATTCTTCATACAACAAATAAGTATTGCCATTCAAAGAGGAAACGCTTCCTCTTTTCTGGGTACGTTTCCCCGTTCTAAGCCTCTTGAAGAACTTTTCATGAAGCCTAATCACATGAAGCCTAATCCTTCTATCATTTTCAAACAACCTCACTTTATCGACCCTAAAAAATGTGATCTTTCCTTTTTCCGATGTTCTTCTTTACCATCTTCATTCTCTTCTTCAGCAGGTGTACTATCTGATAATATATGCGTTGATAATTTTAAAACTTATGCCTCCAACAAGCTTTTGGGCCTCAGCGGACTAAAAAATATAGATAACCATCAGCCAGATGATGTCCCAATCATAGGAATACTGGAAAAGAAGACAATACTAGAGAATGATGCGATTCCTATGCGCAACAAATTATCTTTGACCAAAATAAAATATAAAACTGGTTCACCTCCACTAAAGTTGAAGACATCAAAGAAAATCTCAAATTCAAAATTGGAAGTAAATGAAGACGTCGAAATAAAAAATGGGTCAGAAGTCGATAGGGACCTAGTTGCTGAAAAAGCAAGCGGCTGCCATTCCCTCTCTAAAAATAATTCGAGAGTTAACAACTTTTCTTCCTACATTTCAATTTCCTCCAAATATTTTCAGAGAGGGGATGAAACTCAACCAGAACAAAAGGACTTTTCTGAAAATGATTTGGATACCAAGGAATATATTAGCAAAATTATACAAACTACTGATCTATCAACATCACCCAAACTTACCATAACCGCAATCTCCCCATCGAATTCGATAGCGAATAGCCTTAATTCGAATTCGCTATCCCGTCGATCAAGTGAGAGAGAAAATCACCGAATCCGAGATTATTCGGATGATGATAGTAGTGGCGAAAGGGCTCTTAACAATTACTCCACAATCCGATCCTTGGACGGTGTTCCCCAAAAATCTTTGGGTCTCAGCGGCCTTAAGAATATCGGTAACACATGTTTCATGAATAGCGTTATCCAATGCCTATCAAACACAAGGTGGCTTTTAGAATATTTAAAGAAAGATGCACACTTGAGAGATATCAACACGAGCATATCCAGCATGAAAGGAGCACTGATTAAAGCGTTTGCTGAAGTTATAAAGGAACTTTGGTCTGAAGACGGTTCGGACAGAGTAGTTAATACTGTGTCATTAAAAAGTCAATTTCAACGATTCGCTCCGAGGCTCATGGGATACGCTCAACAAGACGCGCAGGAGTTCCTTCGTCACCTCTTAGAAGGACTCCACGAACACGTCAACAGGGTACATGAAAAACCAAAGCCTATATTAACAGAGATTGATGAAAAACTCAGTGACAATGAAAAAGCGCAAGAGTCTTGGATAAGATATCTGCGCATGGACAACTCCAAGATAGTAGACAACTTCGTCGGTCAATTAAAATCAACACTCAAGTGCACACATTGCGGTCATTGTTTCGTGACCTTCGATCCCTTCTGGGATCTATCTCTTCCCATACCGCAAAGAACAGGTCAATTACGTCTTTCTCAATGTTTGGATTCGTTTACGAGTGAAGAATCACTCGACGGTGATGAAAAACCGACATGTTCGAAATGTAAAGAACGTCGACGATGCACTAAATCGTTCTCCATACACGAATTCCCGAAAATCTTGGTAATTCACTTGAAGCGCTTTTCGCCGATGGAAAGATTTAGGGGAAAACTTGATGTTACCGTAGATTTTCCAATAGAAGGGCTTGATATGAGCCATTATGCGGCTGATAATATGGCGCCCTTTAGGTATAACCTCTACGCCATATCAAATCACAGCGGAACCACTTATAGTGGACACTATACGACATACTGTCGACATCCCTACACGGGCCAGTGGCACGAGTATAATGATTCGAGGGTGTCATCAATATCATCGAAATCATTAATC
This sequence comes from Galerucella pusilla, assembly GCA_910591695.1. NCBI lineage: Eukaryota > Metazoa > Arthropoda > Insecta > Coleoptera > Chrysomelidae > Galerucella > Galerucella pusilla. The sequence goes on from CAJUYI010005477.1 coordinate 14,493, forward strand.
AATGGGGAAGCGTACGTTCTCTTCTATGAGCAAGAGGGCATGAAATCCCACCTTTAAGTCAATAACTTTTTAGTTTGTTAATTGAATATTTTCATTTTGAACCAATGCTTCATTTGGTTTTTTCGCAAAATTTATTTATGTACACTCAAATTGATTTATTTATATTTATGCCCTCCCTGTAAATTTTATGTATTTTAGTATTTTATTGAATAAACTTGTGAATGATTAAAAAAAAATTTATCAATTAAAAACCAATAACAAAACAAAAAGTAAATAAGGCGGCAAACTGAACTAACCTACAAATAAACTATTGCGCAAGTCGGATACTTTTCATTCTACTCTTAAATCGATTGACAAAGGAGGACGTCGAATAATATTATTCGATGTTTTCGAACGGCCGATACAACGTTGCCAAACTTTGCCTACTCATGTTTATCGAACGTACCCCAGCGGCCGAACTTCAGGGGTGCTATTCTCGAGTCAATTGCGTATACGAAATTTGATGGTCAT
>CAJUYI010005478.1:0-15661 GCA_910591695.1 Galerucella pusilla
AGCATCAAATCAAAAAGCTACAAGTAAAACACAATGCATAGAATTTAGAAATTTTATAAATTGAAATTTCAATTCAAGCTTATGTATAAGACGCAAATATAGGTAAATATAAAAACACATATTTATAAAACACACATAGGTACCACTAATTAAAAACATTTTTGATGTACCTTCTCCATACAACATTTTATTCAAATTTATTCCGATTGCGATCCCAATTTTCATTTTATATGCTTTAATTACTTATTTTATATTGAAGAAAATAGTGAACAAAACAAAGGCGTCACATATATCTGTGATTTTATGGGCGACTTAAGATAAGATAAACAGGATTTACCAAAATAAATAAATTCTAATGTAATAGGTATGTAATACCTACTATGTAATATGTAATACCTACCTAGGTATGTAATAGGTATTTACAGTGCTCGATTTCAGGCGGAACGCGGCGGAACGGCGTTCCGGAACCTCTCTCTGTAAAAAAACTAAATTATTTGAAAACAGTTAAAATTCTTTTGCTGGGGGGTATGGAATACCCCCCGGTGTGTCCACCCTTAACAGAGTTCCGGTACCTCAATTTTTAGAAATCGAGCACTGGGTATTTACTATAACTAGTTTATTTAGAAATCAGAACCGCGACATACCTGAAAATTAAATATCAACCTGAGCATTCAAATTCCCTTTACTTTGTATTTATTTATTAAATCAGTAAATACTGAAATTGTACTGAATTGAAAGATATAAAGTATTACTACAGTTTCCTGTAATATGGTCGTATTTAATAAAGCTCGTTACCAATAGGAATCGCAGAATAATAACTATTTTAACGCTTTAAGAGTTTTGAAAAATATTTTCCATATACCAACCCAGTTTGACTTTGAAGTGTAATTCAATATTCCTCGGAGCCTATAGCCCGGGGAGTAGTTGTTGCTTCTTAGTTGAACGGTCACAAAACTTATGAAGGGTTAGAACAATTATTTTATCTAATTCCGCTATCAAATGTGTCACTCCTTGACGTTAGGTAACGTCACATTTTTCATAACCTTCATATTATTATATCAGTTATGAAAAGTAGTTATGTAAAAACTTTACGTAACTGTTTATGTTTCGACATAGAGATATCACATGAGTTTCAAAGAATAATTTATTAATTAGGTAGGTACTGTCAAAACTGACAATTATTTCATTATTTAAACTGTACAATTAACCCATTATTTCAATTCAATAGTATTTTGAGATTTATAAACATTGAAAACATTATTCAGGACACAGTTATTTAAAGTAAGTCAATTTTCTGGGTGAATAACAAATATTACGCTTGTTGAACAATATCGCTCTTTTCATAACTAATTACGTAAATATCTATTAAGTATCTAGTTCCGCTATCAAATGTGTAACTTTAAGTCACTCCTTGACGTTAGGTAACGTCACATTTTTCATAACCTTCATATTATTATAACAGTTATGAAAAGTAGTTATGTAAAAACTGTACGTATACTTTGGCAAGTTTATCTGAAACCGTGAAAGGAATGCAGTCGAAACTATCCACATTGCCACATTTAACTATGAAAAAACTGAAGTGCTTACTATGTAGTGATAATAATTAGAAAAGGGTCCTTATATTATCAACAATATTAAAAATATGATTAAACGTTAATTTTATAATGGACACAGTTATTGAAAGTAAGTCGATTTTCTGGGCGAATACTTCATAGTAACAATACTTCTAACACCATTTGAGTCCACTTTAATATTATCATTGTAATTGAAGATTTTATTAAATATTCTGAAAGCGCGGAATTAGATAAAACGACAGAGCGACATTATTCAACTCGCGTAATTTGCAGAACTCGTTAGCGCTCGTTTTGGCAAATATTACGCTTGTTGAACAATATCGCTCTTTTCATAACTAGTTACGTAAATAACTAATTTTGCGATATCTGTCACACAAGTGCTAAAATGTGCTAAGCACGTCAAAACACTCCCTCATAAAGGATTTAGAGCAAAGACAAAGAAACGGTGGCTCAAACACTCCACTTTAGTGGTACAGGAAATAACAAAGGAACAGGGCATATTACGTGGCTTGAGCACTCCACCAATACAGGTTTTGTTATTCAAATGTACTGCTCAAGCACTCCGCAATAATGCAAAACATTAGTGAGAATCTTAGGCACGGTATTGTGATTTCTATTATCATCAAGTTATGTGTCAAGTTATTATCATTAGACCAATAAAATAATCAGATAATAAAACAGAAATAACCAAATAGGTGTTATTATTAATATTAATATTTTTTGAAAAAATAACCCTAAAATATATTTTGCTCAGGAAATTTTGTCATGGGAAAGATCAATCAGAATTTTATACGAATAATCCTCTCCATCATATTTTTAGAAGCACCCTGTTAATTAAAAATAAGTATACGAGGTAGTAGTATGACGTCCTTATGACTTTCTTTGTATATACCAAAAGATTCGTACAGTTTAAAAAGATTAATGTTCATTCATATCTGCTGTTTTTGTTTATGTCAACAAAATGTTGATGTATGCATTTTGTTATCTCGCCAAAATAGTGAAATCATCAATTGTTGACAATTTAAAAATAATCGAATCCTCCTCCTCATTTAACTGAAACTAGGTTAATGGAGCATTAGAAGATTATTGTATTTTTAAAATTAACTTTCAGATCGGAGACGATATACCTTAAGGCCTTTTTCCAGAAGTTGCGCGCTAGCGGATTTCAGTTTTAGCGAAACTTTCAGTCGCAATCTTCGCAAAAACATTTCGTACGATCGACGGCGAGGCTCGACGTCAACTTTTTCACGTCTACGGATATACTAGAAGGCGCCTCGACGCGTGCGACGTGTTGGCATTGAGTGATAGGTGCCACTAAGATGTGTTAATTTAAAGTGACTGTTTGGTATCTAATTAGGCGAAGATAGATAATATTAAAAAAAAATGGTCGGATACTATAATAATCAAGGTATTTATATTCAGCTTGAAGATTATATTTAGTTTTGTTTATGTATGTTGGCAACAGAAATAAAATTTAATCTGGTTAGTAACGCAGATTAATGTGGACATTTTAAAATATATAGAAGACGTTTTATCATGGGAAAAAATTATTTTTTAGGCTACCATTTTTCCTCTTTACTATTTTCACCCGTTTCCATAACTCGTTTTAATATTTTCCCTTACGTTCATTACCGTTCTGTTTTTGCTCATTTTTTATTCTGTCAAAAAAGTACCGGCTATGGGTCAATATAATACGAAGTATATCAGTAGGTCAAATTTTCAGGAATTGAAGCGAGTTCTTTCCTATCTTCAGAAAACGTGTGTTTCGAGAAGGTGCTTTAAGTTTTGAGAAAAAATTTCAACCGCAGGTTTATCGATAAGGTTTATTGTAATTTTGGACAAATATTCGTTAACCTCTTGCTACATTTCGGCATTGCCAGAGATTTAGGTTTAGCTGAGGTAAAATTTTGGACAAAAATTCGTAGGCCTTTTCCTACATTTCGGCATTGCCGGAGCTTCAGGCTCAGCTGAGGTTTATCGATAAGATATGTTAAAATCTTGGACAAACATTTCGCAAGCTGTTTGCTACATTTCGGCATTGCCGGAGCTTTAGGTTTAGCTGAGGTTTATCGATGAGATTTTTTAAAATTTTGGACAAAAATTTCGTAAGCTTTTTGCTACATTTCGGCATTGCCGGAGCTTTAGGTTTAGCTGAGGTTTATCGATGAGATTTGTTAAAATTTTGGAAAAAAATTTCGTAAGCTTTTTGCTACATTTCGGCATTGCCGGAGCTTTAGGTTTAGCTGAGGCTTATCGATGAGATTTGTTGAAATTTTGGACAAAAACTTCGTAAGCCTATTGCTACATTTCGGTATTGCCGGAACTTTAGGTTTAGCTGAGGTATATCGACAAGATTTGTTAAAATTTTGGACAAAAAGTTCGTAAGCCTTTTGCTACAATTCGGTATTGCCGGAGCTTTAGGTTTAGCTGAGGTTTATCGATAAAATTTGTTAAACTTTTGGACAACAATTCGTAAGTCTTTTGCTACATTTCGGCATTGTCGGAGGTTTAGGTCTAGCTGAGGCTTATCGATGATATTTGTAAAAATTCTGGCCAAAAATTCGTAAGCGTTTTTCTACACTTCGACCTCCTCCGTTTTTGTGTCTACCGGGCATATTCACTACTCCGCGTCCCTACTTCGAAGTACCAGTCTGTAGATTCTTCGCCTTTGCAAGTTAGCCTGGGCTGTACAAATATTGCCTGTCTAATGCCACGTATTTTAACACTGTGTGATTGGACGCCAGTTAATGCGTTTGGAGTTGGTAGGTAAAAAAGGTTTTTATTTTATGTTACAGTTCGAGTAAGTGAGTAATTCTGATTTAGTTGGTTATAAAAAGCAAAAATATCTAAAAACAGTACGTGACTGAAATGAAAGTTATATAAACAAAGAGGTGTCGATACCGGTTCAGAGAATTGAATAGTAAATTTGAAAACTACTGAGAATGAGGTTGAATCTGCTGCGTTGAGAAATGGATGTTGGTTAAAGTAACACATAAACTTATATACATTGACCGTCTCTGACCCTTTACCACATTAGGTGTGTTCTTTTTGACTAGGATCTCAGCTTTTGTTTTGACATTTGGAAGGTTGTTTTTAAATGTAAAAGGGCATATTTTGATGGAAATAGTAGTTTGTGCAACTGGTGTGGATATGATGGCCATATCGCACGAGAACGAAGTTTGAGCACGACGCAGTAGGCGGAGTGCTCAATCGTTCAAGTGCGATATGGACAATCCACACGAGTCGAACAGCATATTTTTTCTACGACCCACTTAAGAAAAAATCTAGAAAATGAAAATTTCTATAAACTGTAATATAACTTCAAATTGAAAATTTAACAATTCAATTTTATGTTTCCACAAATGTTTTTGTGGTAAACGTACAGTTCTTGAATGTCCAATTTGTATAATGCTACGGTTTCCCTTTTTAAATATACGATTCTGTTATAAGTAGATGTTGCCAGTCGGACTCCCTCATGAAGGGTACCGTACCATTATCTATAATAATGAATATTCTGCTAAATATTTCAATCGTCAACCTGTTGTCGTTATTAATATCAAGCAGAATAATTATTTTAAAATAAAATTAACAATTAGAAAAAAAACTTCTTCACGGGGAATCGAACCCGGGTCTACCGCGTGAGAGTCTGATTGGCTTACTATTCGACCACCGAGGAATATGCAAATTGTTTATCTAAAACGTCAGATGTATTTCATAATTTTTGCTCAAAAGGAACTAAAGTTCCTACCGTGTGTCCCGCGACACGTTTTACCTTTTTATTTAGTCAATTGATAATTTGTAACAAAAGAAAATTCGGTTAAGTGTGTTTCTATGCAAGAAAAATCAAATATTCCTTCATCCCCCCAACATCAAATATTCCTCCATCCCCTCCACTTTATTTCCGTCTCAAGTCTAACTGATACCCCCTTACATCATATTCAGTATCGGTGAAGGGGAAGGAAAAATCTCAGCTCACTTCGAAGTGAGTAAATCCAAGAGAACGTGCACATTACCGATGTGAGCCGAGATTAACTGAGATCTCAGTCAAAAAGAACACACCTACAGTCTGCAGAAAAGCTCTCCAATGTCTAACCCCCTATTGTTTTGCCTTACATAATATTTGCGGACATAAAAGAAATCATCGTGTGATAAGATAATATAAACATGGTGCGTTTGTGCTAATATAAGCCTCTCCACTACTTCGCAGATCTTTTGTGAGTGACTTACTGTTATTCTAGAGTTCCTTGCCTAGACTCGTTCTTATTACTAGACTTCGATAGGCAAGCCTCAGGTCCTCCATATACTGGAAGGTTTGTGGTTTTTCCTCCTCTTCCATTGAAAACCTCAGCCTAGTCAGGCCTTCGCAGTAGCACACTATGTGTACTGGGGTTTCCTCATCTTCTTGGCAAAACCCTTATGTGGTGTATGGTCTACCAATCCGATATTATTCATATTATGTTTGTTAAGTCTACAATTTCCTGTCAGGAGCCCAACCAGGATAATGATTGTCTCACTATTTTGGCTCAGTAGATATTCCGTAAGTTTTGGAAAGGGTTTCTTGATGAACTCCTCTGCCTGACTAATTCTTGGCAAATTGTGCCACCGTTCTCGAGTTTCCTTTTTTTTGTCCAAGAACTGCTATTTGTTTTTTGCACAGAAAGGTTCTGGGCCAATGAAAGCACAACGGGCTAGTGAGACTACCCCTTCATTGCGCTTGTGATCTACATGGCCTGGTACCATGCTAAGGGTAAATCTATTATGACGTCCCAGCTCTTGTAGCGTCTTCATGATCATGTGATAGAACTTTTATTTAAAACCATTCTGTGAAATATTTTTTTGTGACCGATTTTAGAACTTACAATAAAAATGATGAGTTTGCCATTAAAATGTTTGATTGCTTTTTGTATAAGGCAATACTTTAATGCTGAAAAAAGTATATTTTCAACGGATAGCTGCTAAACGAAACCTAGTGGCGACAGCAACATTTTTTCAATAATACTTCTGTGTTTTTATTAAAGGCATTCACTGTATTCACCCGATCTAAATGGGCGTGATGTTTGTATGTTTTAAATGTTAAATGTCCAGAAGATATTGTATAATATATGAGTAAAAAGATCCTTCAAAGATATTTTAAAAAAGGTAAACTCGTTATTTTTGGCTGAACTATCATCCGGTTTAGATACATTTTTATTAAGAGATACATTGTTATTGAACAGCCATCGTTAATTACAACACAACATTATCCAACTTGAATTTTTAAATATTTATACAAAAAAAAACTTAAAAAAAAATCTCTAACCAGATCATGCTTTATTCACATAAACAATCTAAAATTAGATAAGAAAATCGTATCGAGTAAATCGACTGTAAGTTAAAAATAATCCACCTGATTGTATTTAATTATTGTCTTCAAACAAACATTTAATATTACCTGCTTATTTATCGTAAAGGCCGGAAGCTTTTAGCATTTAAGTATACAGGGTGTAGCAGAATAATGAAATCTGCTCACGCGATATTTATGGAAATTTTGATTGTCGCTGAAACAAATATTAAGTACCTACTGATATTCCGTTGAAGTTTGGCTTATTTACCATAAATTCACAAAACTAATTCTACGATCGGGATCATCTTCATTTAGTTCCTTGCAATCCTCTTTCACCCAATTACAGACAAAAAAAAACACAGGAATACTGAAAACAGTCTAAAACGATCGAAAACACACAATGCGACGTTATTTCATCCAATAACGCTCCATTTCATGTAATTACAGTCGGAAACGGTCAACGGAGCTCGAAATCTCTCAAAAACCTCCAAAAAGCCAGTTAATATATGATAATGTGGTTTGACTGTGGTTTCATTGAACCCATTGTTTGGATTATAACCACATTTGAGATATGGATGAACTCTTCAAGTTAAAAAAATCTATTATTTGTGGTTAGTATCTACTTAAACTTCTTAACTGCATACGGTCTGTCAAAAAGTGGTAAGAAATCCTACTTCTAAATTGTTGAATATCACAGTTTTTTTCGAAATTGCCATTTTTTCTAGTTTTTGGGGTAATCTGTCTAACAGTAATCAGTATTAATTACCATACAATCGGAAAAGTGAATTTATTCTTCCGTGTTATTGCTCAACTCATTACTGTAATTGTTTTATTTTAGTAGTCCTTGTACCTCGCTGAATAATTAAAGATTATCGATTGTGATTTTAATGACACATTCCAAAAGCAATACAAGTGCTCATTCGAAATTGAATTATTTCGATTTTCACTACCCGCCGAAATGAGCCCGCCCCTCCTAGGATGCACCCCTCAAAGATCGATGCATCCTGGAACCTTCCATCCACTCCCATATGATTCGATGGATCTTCATCGTCATCGTTCGCGTTTTTCGCGTACAGCTCGTCACTAGCCGAAATGACTGTTGGCTGCCCAAGTAACAATTTATGCTGATTATTGATTAAAGAAGCGCTTAAGCGGTTTATTGTTCAGTCTAAAGCTGAATATCGGTATCAAACTTATGTTGAATAAACCCTTGTTAAGCTCTTATTTACCCAAAAGTGGAGAATTTACACAGCTATTACTGGACATTATGGCTGCCAGTCATGACTGAAGGATAGCAGAACCAAACAACATTATTAGAGCAACTGATGTCTTTAAAAATTCACCAGAACCTAATGAACTGCCACAAGCATCACCAAGCAACATTACAAATGATGCAATGAATGCAAGCTTTATAAATTTGCCAGTCTAGTGACCTATAAATCCTATAAAACCTAAAAATCGCTGAATGATATACACGACTGCATGCATAAATTCTCATTTCAGCGAATATCAAATGGCTGAAGTAGTATATATTTCAGTATCTATTTTTTGTTCACAGACTACGTATATAACAATATTTCCAAATTGGGCTGAACTAGAACTTCTTCAGTCTGTGTTAATAAAAGCTGAACAGTGGCTCTTAACTTTACTGAAGAAGGGTTTATTCAGTGCATACTGAGCTGAATATGAATAGCTGAGCTACAGCTGTTCAGATTTCTGTAAAAGAGCTTAACCAGCTCATGTTCAGCCATTTTTTAATAGCTGAACAGTGAAATATTTTATGAGCAGAAAAACGCTTTTTCAGCATGTATTCAGCTAGTAATAAAAGGCTGAACAACACCGGATTAAGTGAGCTGAAGAAATGCTTATTCAACCCAAGTTCAGCTACATAAGCATATTGCTGAACAATATCTACTAGTTGGCTGAAGAGGCACTTATTCAGCATGTAGTTCAGCTTTATGGATGCTGCTGTATAATGGTATCTATATTGTCTGATTCAAGTTAGTAGCTTAATCAGTCTTTAACACCATCATTCAACTACTAATCAGCGTATTGTCTGAACAGGCCCAATAAATCAGCGTTCATTGTTACTTGGGTGTGGTCGAGCTGTCTTCTTCTTTGGCCGTGTAAACGCGGTGGTTATATCTTCGGCGTTCTTCTCGCCTGTTTTCCTCTTCTGTTGTGTGCTTTTTCGCTGCCTCTAAGGGGCAAATCCTTAGCTAACGGAATGCGAATAAAGACGACCTTATACAGCGTGTCCACGGATGGAGTATCCTATAGGTGTAAAATGTTGAAATATTAGTTTCAGTGAAAAATGTCATTGTTGATAAAAAAATTTGCTTGTTCTGGAACCCCATAAAATAAAATAAAATTCAAGCTTTTTTAAACCTGTCTTATTTTATATCCAGTTTTATGAAAAACCGTATAAATTTTTTCACCAAGTTCGAAAATAATGTATATATCTAACGATGTAACAAATAGCTTTTATAAATAATTTTCAAATTGTCATTCTTCAATAAATATTTAACAACAATGTTAACCATTCAAGAATTATAATCATTATCAAAAATAACAATACAGAATAATAATGTAAAGAACACTAAGTAAACAAAAAACATCTCTCAATTCTCTTTCTAAATTCTTTGTAAGTTTTTCGCAGCATTTCTGGGGTAATTTCGTTAACGGCATCAATGATAGCTCATTTCAAGTCTTCAATATTATGGTTTAAATAATTTGCGTAAACTTTTTGTTTTAAGTAGATGGTGTTCACTCTGCACATCGTCTCTCCATAGAGGTATCCCTGATAATTGTAGCTCTGCGTCAGCTCTTTTCTTCTCTTCTGTTCCTCCCAATTTATCCTCACTTGTATGTGTTGGATTCTTCCTATTTTTTCCTCCCCTTCCACGACTAGCGCTATCATGTAGATGAGCAGTAGTTTAATTTCGCCAAATTTGTAGCAGATTTGGCCTAATATTCCGGTTTGGACTCCTTCTTTTTCGATTTCTTCGTTTAATTTTCGTTGACGTCTTCGCTGTTTGTCAGTCCTTCCTTTTTTTTCTTCCCGTGGTGTGTAGGTGTACCATTCCACTCCTTTCCTCTCTTCATTTAGGTACCATACCACGTTCCTGTAGTCTTCAGGTCCTTCACAGGGAACTTTCCCTCCGAGTCTTACTCTGATCGTGATAAATCTCGTCTTTACCCTAGACGGTAAATGTATTTCCTTACAGAGCTCCAATAGCAGGTGCTCCGTAGAATGACGGGTGGTGGTCGGTGCGTCGTTTTCTTGTTTGCCTTGATGGCTTCGTTTATCAGCTCTTCGTCGGCTACTGTCGGCATCCTTTTTCTGTCATCTTTGGATCTTTTTTATGGACATCACTTCTGCATGGCTTTACGAGCAGCTTCTGCTTCTTTTCACCCCCTGCATGGCTTTCATTGTCCTAGCCATGTTCTTCATGTCTTTTCGTAGTCCGGTTATTTACTCTTCCATTTTCTTGATATTTTTCTCCATCCTTTCTGCTTCTCTCTTTGCTTTTTCGGCTTATCTTTGTTTTTTGCTTCCAATTAGCTCTCGCCGGTTCGGTTGATAAAAACCAACCTCCTATCGCTTTCTTAGAATCCGCTTCGCTCGCTTCTGATTATCTAAAGCACGGGTAACATTAGGCTGGTTGCCAGCCGCAAATTAAGGAAGCCGCTACTAGAAGCTTGGTGTGACCACGATACACTTACCACGGTATGTTCTTGCGCATGTAACCGACAGCGCGTGGCGTCATGTGGGAATCTCAATCAGTAATGTACAATGCTAAATATATGGGAAATACTCTGTTTGTGTTTAATTTTCGTGCATATTTCTACTTTATGAATGATTATTTAAATGCGACATGGTTTTTTAGATATATGTAATATGAAATATTACTTTATTATCAGTAGCTTAGTTATCATTTTTTGGTAAGTACAATGATGCTGGGAGTTAAAACAATGTACAAAACGTGTAGAAATATGTAGATAATATATTTTTTTACATTTTAAAGAGATTTGAAACAGAAATATTTATGGGTGGGCAAAATTAAAACACACCATTATATTATTAATATTTACATTTCATATTTCGACCATTATATTTAATTTATTACACAAGACTCCTTAACAAAGGTGTCACTGGATACGAAACGAGCCAAAGGCGAACTTTCCCGTTCTCAGCAGCTCGCAGGGTTCGACTGACGATCGAGACGCAATCAATTCGACTACCGATCGACTGCAAATCGACCCGTTGGTGGACCTACGTTACATTACCTACGAAGTGGAATGGAGGGAGAAACGTTTCGACTTCGAGACGCATCCACATCGAATGCCAAACGACCCGTGTGCGGAGGCTCTAAGTGTATCGTGACATGATCGTGACCACGAAATTCACTGATGACACGACTGGACACGACCAGCGGACCAGCCAGCCGAGTGTTACCAGCCGCTGTTTGCTGGTGCTACTGCCAGCCTAATGTGACCCGTGCTTGAGACACGTCCTATCCAAACCATTAAAACATGGTAAATGCGATAAAGTGTTTACTACATTGTTAGAAGATAACCCACTGTTTTATGGTTTTTCTCTTTTATATTCTTAAACTCAATAAAAATTTTAAATAGACATTCCAAGAGTTAAAAATCACTTAGTACGACACTGTTATTGAGAAATTTATGAATTAACAAACCTAAGATGATAATACTGGAATCATTACATGGTAAAATGAATTTCATAGATTATTGATAATCTTTACCAACCTCCGTAAATATTTTTTCACCTCCTTTCAACGATACAGTGTAGATGCGATTACGCAAAAGCGCCATGTGTTGTTCGACCTTATTTCATTTATTACACAAGAATTATTTTTTTTCCCAATTGTCTGTAAAAAGATCGAATTAATTTGACAGATTTTCAAATGAAGATCGAATGAAGGTTTGTAATTTCAAACAAAAATAGATATGTCTGTGTGTTTTAGATGCAAATATTAGATCTTTTGAACAAGAATGAATAAAAGTAAGAGTATACCGGTTCATTATAATGAACTCTGAATAATACTTGATTTTTTACTGTCATTATGGTGATCAGCACCGGTCACCAATCCCCATACATAAATCATAAATAATGCGTTAGGTTAGGTTGATTTTCATTAGATCTTATCCCTAGGTAGCCAGCGCAGACTCTGAGGTCAAGGTCAAGCTAAATAAATAATTCAGGGACATACTTGTAGGTGTCACTGTATTATTTTTTCACATCCACACTTTATGTACCTATGTTTGATTCATCATTATTTAAAATAATAATAACATATTGTGGGTGTGTATGTATTTTTATCTTCGTCGTTGTAAAGCAGTTAAATGAATATGGGGCATGTGAGCTTCTAAGAACCTTTTATTCTTTATTTATAATAATTATACATATAGTACGTTATTTTTTTCACTACTGGCTGTGAAGTTGACAATTATTGCTTCTTCTAGCCAACTGAGAAGTTAAATTTCTCTATTAGTGGTTAATATTTTTCTATTATTAACCTATAGGTCAATAATAGACAAATTTAAATATTTTGTGAATTCAGGGATAGTAGACAAAAACTTGTGCAGCATAATTTTGTATACCCAGGAGATTATCTTTAACATATTAGCTGCTTGAAATTACTTATCAAGATAAAATTATTTGAATATAAATGCCATAAGTTTAAAATTCGCGCTCAACCAACAATGACTGATGTCATAACGAGTACGTTCATAATAGGTGTGTTCTTTTTGACTGAGATCTCAGTTAATCTCAGCTCACATCGGTAATGTGCGCGTTCTTTTTGATTTACTCACTTCGAAGTGAGCTGAGATTTTTCCTCCCCCTTCACCGATGCTGAATTTAATGTGTTGTAAGGGGGTATCAGTTTACATATAAACTATACACTTTGGTCGATGATTCTTTATACTGTTATGTTCTCTCCTCTTTCTTTTACCTCGTTGAATTTTTGTCTTAAATTTGGCTAGTAGTGGAAAAAATTGTATATATACCTTGGTGTTGAAGACATTTATAAACCTCGCACCTTATTTCACTCGCGAAATAATCTTGGTGCTCGGTCAATAATAGTCTCCACCACCTTGGTGTGTAATATACGATTGTATGTAAACGTTAGGTAAACTTCAGTTTAGTTAGGATCGGTTCCAAATATTGTTATCGGTATAATACAAAATTGTGAAAAATATTTCACAAACGCCACATTCGCGATGATTATTTAAATAAAACAGGTGCTTCCTGTATATTAATACCGCGTTCCATTTTCAAGTGTATTTGTTACAAACGTAAACTTCTCGCGAGTACGATTGTCTTGTAAATATATACATCTGTCACTGTATTAGTTATTTATTACACTCTTGGAATCCTATGAAATAGTTACGCATAAATATATATTTATGTTTCTTTTCAACTGGCTGTCTAACGTTTGAATAAATTGCTCGACGTTGAGTGTTTGTATAAAATGAAATAAAGCCAAAATCAAACCTCCCAAATTCGCTTTTGCTGTTACAATTTTTTTCCTATTCATCCTCTAAAATCCAGTTTTGCACCAGATTATAAAATAAGATAGAGTTGATAGTTTTCTAATGCCTGTTTGTAATTATCAATAATTTAGTACAAGTTTTAGTCAATTTTTAGGATCCTAAATAGGTAAATAATAGATATACACATTAATCATCAATTTTTTAGTCAATTTTGAAATGGACGAAACTTTCCTATTTTTGTTCAATTTTAATTGATAGAAAATATTTATAGAACCAGTCCTATTTTCTATCAATTAAATGACAACTTGGAGTAAACTTTATTTTAATGTTATTGATTTTTTTATTTATCATGATGGTGGTGACACTGGTTCAGCTACATAACCAACGTTTGTTCAAATATTATATATTATATCGTTTATTGAGGGGTGAGAATGTTGTGTATGTGAAAGTTTTTCGTTTGAGCTATTTTAAATATCAAAAATGTCGTGGTCTCATATGATCCAGTGCTTCGACTTATTGAACTATATGAAGAAAGACCTTATTGCCTTTAAATAGTTAAAAGTCAATATAAAAATAAGCACATGAGGGCTTCTCTTTCTTATATAATTCCTTACTGCTACTATATTAATAAGAGTTGTGTGTTGCGCTGCTGCTAACAATAAAAATTATGTGTCCATTGTTGTCTGATACCTATATAAATTTAAAAATTCAAATTCTTTGCTAAAATCTGAAAAGTGACAGGTTACTAACGAAATCATACTACTCAGTGCGCATAATCACAACCTAAATAAGTGACTAAAACAGGGTGTGTTGTAAACACATTTTTTCTTGTCAATATTTTAGAGTCCTAAGCTTAGGATCCTGAAAAATTTACTAAAACATTGATAATTACAAACGGGCATAAAACAGTTTTGATAGTTTTTCAAGACAACTATCAAAACTATTTTATTTCGAAAATGTAGGTATGATATTTTTTAATCCAATAAACAAACTAAAATTATCTGGTAAATAAAACTGAATTGCATCAATCAAAACAGTTAATGAGTCCAACAATATCATTATATTATTAACCACAGGAAAAACTTTTTATCATTGTATGGAACTAATAAAATAACACATACAAATAAACAGGGTGTTATTTTTAGTTCCGTGCGATATCCAGATCGTGAGACGCCTAAATGAACTTGAAACAGGATACCTACTTTTTATCTTACTTTAACTTGGTTAATAATGTTATTGTAAGCTGTTAGGCGAGATCTACGACCGTGACCTACACAAATGATTTCAATAGCGCAATTGCATTTCTTTGTTGTGTAAAAAATTCAGATATATTTGTTGGCTCTGTCAATTATATTATATCACAAACATGGTCGTACATTTTGTTTTATAAATAGGGGAGATTTTTCCAACAACTGTTAATATAGACTGGCGAGCAAAATTGTTACGTGAATTGTGTGATAACATTCGCCATAATTAGCGAAAGTTCAAATGGGGTCAAAAATTTATCGTGTTGTATACAAATTAGACAATAAAAATTTACTTTTTGTGTGTAACTTGAGAAATTGTGACTGTTTATGCTGGCACCAAGGTTAAGTATGATAAAATTGATTGTAGAATGTTTTAGATACGAATAGTTTTATTTTAGTATTTATTTTTATATTTTCAGTCCGTGTGTCTGTCTAATTGTCAAATTTCTTCAAATCTACTGAACCAAATTACTTGAGATTTGATAAAATCTGTCCAAACTTTTCCCCTGACGATTTATTCCTTTTATAACACATATATCGGCATACGGGGCCGAAATAGATGTCAAAGATAATAGTTTGATACTTTTCAAGCAGACCGTTCACTAAAAAGCAGCAACTACTTCCCTGGCTATATGCCACGAAGGGCATTGAATTACGCTTTTGAGTTAAACGGGGTTGGCATATCTGCAAGCTATAACCAACCATTATGGTTTGTAATTAGAAGGGGCATTGTAGTTGTTACTTCTTAGTGAACGCTCTTTAAAAAGTAATTTTCAAATTTGTAAGGCGTATTAATAGTATTAAGCTATCTTTGACATCTATTGATAACACGCTTTACTAAAATGACATTTTTCTACAGAAAAATACAAAACACAACAAAACTAACTACAAAAACAAGATGGTTCTTTGTCAATATAGAATTTTCCTACGGTCACATAGGAAAGTGACATCCAGTGCTTTTCAGATAAAAGTATCCACCTTTAATAACTTTTGTA
>CAJUYI010005479.1:0-15660 GCA_910591695.1 Galerucella pusilla
ATGACGTCATCACACGAAGATGGTTCACCCTGTAAATAACATTATAATTTGAAAAAACAGTAAATTAAAATCAAAAATTGACCTGTTTCGGGAATTTTTAATATTATTGTTTATTTAGCGTTATTATGCGTTACTTTATGGACGCACTGTATATATATAAATGTTTCGGTGTGTGTTTATGTACTTGTACAATTCCAATCTCGAACATACAGGCCTGCAATTTTTGTATGACGAGCTTTTGAAATTTTGGGATTTTATGTCCCTCCCCTCATAATATTTAAAGACTGTTTGCTATATTAATATATTCTTGAAGTCTGAAATAACTTTTGAAAATACCAGAAGTGGGATTCTTCGCACTATAAAATTCTACTATCGACTATCAAATTCCTTTGTCGACAAATTCTTCATAAATAATTTGGTGTGTATGTGTGGTGGTGGGGGAGAATGTCCTCAGCTCCATGAAATCTCCAGTATCCAAACATATATAAATAAATCAGAAATGGAAGAAGAATTACCGATAGTATACAGAGTGAGACATTTGACTACTGTCTACCGGAATAATAGCAATCCACTGTAGAAAGCGACTGGTAAAGTAATATAGTGTGCAGAGTCCCAGAATAGAAGAGTGATCTCACCATAAATTATCACAAATTGGAGGAATTTGCAGCTAGATTTTGGGGTTATGCTCTTAGATTTACAAGTAATCACTATAACATTTCAAAAGTCAATTAATATTGTACAGACTAATTTGACGATTAAGGGTAGGTATTATAATACTATTTTGACATATAACTAAAAGTTAACTTGTAGAATAACGTCATGTTATAGTTAACTTCAAATTGGCGGAGTTAACTTTGTCGGGTGGAAGAGGTATCGATGAAAGTTAACTTCATGGAAAAACCAGGTTTTCGTGATTTGATAGTTGCTCTGTTTTCTCGCTTCTGTCAACAATTTGGCATTTATAACCTAATTAATTATATTCTGAATATTTTGATTGCTTTTACTCTGTTTTTTTTTGAATTTAGCAATGTTAAGAAACGATATCCAAGCGAAACAGAATTCAAAAACCGATTCCGATTATCAAGAGAGTCACTTCTTTTGCACTCCAACATGTCATCAAACTCTTCCACTAATGATAGAAGGGATTCAATTTCCTCATTGGAAAAGTTTATGGCTCGTCTATCCATTCAGACAGGAATAAATAAAATAAAAATTCGACTCTGGGAACGAAATAACAAATTCTTCTTCTTTTTTTTTGTCTCTATTTTTTGAAAATGAAACTTTTATAAAACTGACATTTCAAAACCTAAAGTTAACTTGACTGTTAAATTCAAAGTTAACTTCAAGACATGTTTATAATACCCGCCCTTAGTGTCACTTTTCTAAAAGAAATGTTGGATTATTAATAAAACAGTTGGAACGAATTTTTTGTTTTGCTAAACTGTTCTAAATTAACCGTATTTACTCAGAGCAAATAAGCGCTGTGATGAGGTTTTGATACATTTTGGAGTTTAGGTAACAGCTGGTAGTTCACAGTAATATGTTCATAATAGTCTAGATATTTGAAACAAAGCGACTTGATCTGTGATCAATCATGGCAACAGTTATAGGCAATTACCAAGCACAAAGCACGTGCCACACACATAATACTCATTAATCGTACACAATATACAACAATCTGCAACGCAGGATGCAATCACCTTAGTCCTAATTAGTTTGTATAATAGGTTTGTCGAATATTCCAATAATCGTCGGAGATGGTTCAATAGAAAATCACTTTGAGTTACATTTAGTATAGTTTTTTTTAACAAGTACATAGGGTATTGGAATAGAATAGTTCCTCGACTACAGGGACAGAGCTGCACTCAAAATTGATGAAGTAATTTAATACTAGTTTCAGGTAGGTAGCGTATGCCCAAGAATAAAATCGTATGTCGTTAAACACACCTTCTCCTAGTGCCCACTGTTTGCAATGTATGTGAATGTTTGTATTTTTTGTTTTGTTTATTCGGTAAGCGAAAAACAGATTGTTTTGTGTCACACATGCAGAAAACCTTTTAGAAGCCATTAACTATCAGCTGCTGAAGCTCATTTTCTGCACTTGTGACAAACAATACTATTGTGCTGATAAAGCGTTTCTTGCATGTGTGTACATGTACACAACTGTGTTTCGCCTACCGAATAGACCAAAAAATGGAAAAATATTAAAAAAAACAGATGGAGATAGACTTCAAAAATCGTGGCGTTATGAATTTTCCACCCTTATGTAGCTAAACAATACTTCAAGCTCTATTTTTGGTGGTCATGTTATTGGTTTTTGGCAAGGTAGACGAAAAAATTATTTTTCACTCATTTTATAATCTATGGATATGAAGTTTCATTACATAAAACTTTTTATTGGAAATTTATAGTAGACATTCCAAATCCAATGAGCCATCGTTCACATTTTCAGGATCTTAATCAATCATCAACCTATTTATATAAGACTAGTATACTACTATAACTTTGCTAATAGTTGACTTTCATATTTTTGAATAGTTTGTATAATAGTATTTTAATCATTTGTTAATCTTTGGTGATTTACCAAAGTTATTTGATAGATGTTAATTTTCACATCCCAGATATATTTGGATAATAAAGTAGTTAAGTTCAATTTGAAGATCTGCAAATTGTGGAGAATATAATGTTTCACTAACACACATAATATACAGTACTTCTCAAAAGTCCCCTCCTCCCCTCTTTTCCATTGAACGGTGATACTCAAACTGATGAAATTTGGAGGGTGAAAATAAACTATTGTAAGCTTCTCTAATAGTGGTAACAGGTGACGTTATAGGCATCGGTGACGTAACCAGGCAACTGAAACCAATAATATCAAATGGGCACTTATGGCAAGTGACTCCTCGTTTGTATGGTATTTAGATCACCGATCTTGCTGGAACGTTATTTCCAAGTTACCAAATTCATCTGGATCATTGAGTTATTGAATTTAATGAGTTAACGGTTCAATTGACCTTTCTAGCATCTCGAGATATAGTTCACCGGTTAAAAAAGGAGCTCAACTATGTGGTTTACCATAATACCTGCCCAGACATTTACTTTTAATGGAATCTGTAACTGTGTATGTTTTGCACCAGACATGTGAGGATATATGTCACTTCAATACTTCACAGGAAGAAAGTACTAAAACTAATAGTCTGGCTATTGGAGAATTTTGGTGGACAGATTTTCACAAAATTGCTGCCTTCAATCAGGTTATGCACCCTTTGTTATGTACTATGTCTGGTTAGGAAATAAGGAGTCTGTGGAGGGAGCGGGTACCGCTGGGCACTGTTTGAGGACGAGTCAAACATGATTTTCAGATGTCGGCCCGAAAAAAAAAGGATACGCTACTTGGGCCGTGAAAAAGAGGGGTTCACTACAATTTCTGCAACTGTATCGATTTGTTTAACAACACCAATATTTGGTCGACCCGATCATTTGGTATCATTACTTGTTTGTTGAAACTTATGTGAAAGTATAAGTCTTCGATATAGGGCGATCGGTATATATCTCATCAAAAATACGTTCCACCGCATGAAAATTATTTCCACTCTCACCAATTATGGGGATAGCTGTTACTTGTCAGTTAAAGCACGTACCATTTTGCTTATGTGGATACTTTGACGTCTCGTTGAACAATAATTAATCTTAAAATTCAAGATATCATCGCATGTGAAAACTTATAATTCTTAGACAATCAACCATGGGCGGACTTTTGAATTTTTATTAGTTGACAGAGAAACTCAAGTTTTAGTGTTTATTCACTACAACCATCAAAAACATCGTAAATTCAGAAAAAATTAGTATGATTTATAAGGTATTCTAAATACCTCTAAAAATGTGTCACTTGACTTCATAACTTCATAACTTACTATGGATCTACATCAAGTAAAAGCCTCATCTATTCAATATTTCTTAACTAATGTCGATGTAAATTTTATTTGTTACTTTTGACAGTTCCGTTGCCATATTTTGAAAACAATTCTTAACATAATATGTCATTGATTATAATCATGAGGTTAAGTGTAGAATAACATTTAACTAATATTGACAAACATAAACAGCAGAATACATCACCGATCATGACGTAACGGCAAAGGATGGTTGAACAAACTCTACAATGTTTTTTTACATCGTCACAATGAGATTGAAAATATTAGAAAACTGGGAAATCAATAATTAGCAGTGAATTTCTCCGAATCAATTGATGTGATTTCTAATAAATTGGCCCGTAGGACGAATTTAAGAAAATAAGAATCATTTTCGAGGAAATATTCGATTAGTGGGAGTAAAATTGAGTTGAGTATAATTGAATTGTCAGAAAATTTGATAATAAGTTCTTGAAGTGGGAGCCGTATACTGAAAAGAAGAGAGTTAGAAGGACTTTTCAACAGCATTATAGTATACAAGGTGCGTCAGATAATTGGTCGATCAAAAAGATCTCAATAGCTGAAGGTGTCTGGATTGTGGGAGTTGGTATGGAGGAGGAGGAGGAGGAGGAGGGTGAGCTATTGAACGGAATTATTGTCAAGCCACTAATATTGTCAGACCAATGATGAATTTTGAATTAAAAGATACTATCGAGGAAGATATTGTGAACTACATAAAGTGTCAAAGAATATAATGGTACGGACTTTTGAAGAGAACAGACTGGATGCAGCAATTAAAAGGATGGGCAACTGGAGACCAGCAAAATGTGCAAACCAAAAATAAGATGAGAAGACCAAATTCAAGAGCGATGGAAATACAGGACTGGGCTGAAATCATCAAAGATAGGATGTCAGTGCCAAAAAGCATGAAAATGATAAAATAACATGATGAATAATATATCAATAATATAATTCATCAAAACACGCATAAAATAGTGTTAGTGTAATGAGTGTAGGTTGTGCTTAGTTTCGATTATCGCCAACTGTTCCAAAAGACGTTATTCTATTCATTAATGAGCTGAATAAGTCTAATATTAATATGGTTATTTCAAGATGTGATTAGTTAACTAATCAAGTACCTAACAATTTTCATTTGATGCTTCCATAGGAAGATCCTGAATAAATTAGCAGACTCGGCTTTTCAATAATTCTCACCAAGATCGTATTGAGATACTTGCATTCTTTCATCTTATACCTAATAAGATTGACAAGAGCAGAGATATTGAATAGATGGAGCTTTTACTTGATGTAGATCCATACTAAATGATGGAATGGAACAATTTGATTTGTTAAAATCTACATTATATTAAACGTTTCGCTACCACAGTAGCTTTCTCAAACGAATGGAGGTATAATGAAAAAAATTTTATTTATACAGTGCCTTGATACTGAATTTTACGGATATTGACAATAATATTATTATCTATTCACATGGAAATAAAAAGCAAAAAGTGTCTGAGTATGGGAACAAGTTCACCTGGAAACTCATTCACAAAAATCTTACCGCAATCTTTCTAGGTAAAAGGGTTTAATAAGGGGGAATTGTTGATATAGGTATATTTGGTCGTTGGGAAGATTATCTGAATATTTGTTTTCATTTATCTCAAAAGCTTCTGATAAATGCTACGTTTGTGTTCTGAAATTCTAGTTTTAAAATCTCTATAAGTTCTACGTATAAAAATTCTATCACAGTTGTTGTCATTACCATATTTTAATTTGTAAACTCCTGATTTGTTTGATTTTGAAGATTTAGATTTGTTGTTTTTAATGAATTTAGATAAATTGTTATCGGTTTTGAAGCAAATATTCGAAGCTGAAGTTTCTAAAAATTAATTGATTTCCAAGGAGTATTCCAAAGTATATTAAGCTTTTAAATTGATTATTTTTGTTTCTATCAGAAGAAAATACTTGTTCTAGAGTATGTTTCAGTCTCTTTTTATTCATGATATTGTCTATCAAATTTGGATCGTAATTATTATCATCTGCTATTTGTTTTATCATATTTAGTATTTAGCTCTTTGTTGTAATTGTCAATATTTAATGGAACTGTTAAAAGTCTATGTAGCATACTATTGAAAGCTGCTAATTTATGACTGAATGGGTGGACCGAACTATTATGAATTGTAATGTCTGTATGTGATGGTTTGTGAAATATACAAAAATCATGTTTATTATTTATATTTGAAATTGTAAGGCCTAGAAAGTTTATAGTCTTATTTTGTTAAATTTCTAATGTGAATTTGATATTTTTAAGTAAATAAGTTATCTAATTGTCTAGTAGATCATAATATTATTGTCAATATCCATAATTTTCAATATTGAGGCACTGTATAAATTGAAAACTTTTCATCATACCTCCATTCGTTTGAGAAAGCTACTGTGTTAGCGAAACGCGTCACAACTTTAAGTTTAATATAATGTAGATTTCAACAAATCAAATTGTTTCATTTCATTATAAATCAGAGATACTTCAATCGAAGTTACCTACAGAGTTGTTGGTACTATGAAATATTCATCAATTTAAATAGTAAGTTCGGCTTGATAATTTAAATTGGGGATGCATCTGTCTCATCACAGAGAAATAAAATATGTAGATACGTCCCTGCGGCTAACCATTTGCTTATTCATTAAAACAATTATTTGAAAATATATTTAAACGTTTCTCACGAATGGTAACAAATCATGCGATCAGAACATCAAAAATCCAAAGTATAGTAGATAATAACTTTAAAATATGGCTCTAATCGATACAAAAGGCACTGAATTAAACGATTATGTGCGTTCCATTTAATTCGGCAAATTTAAAAATGCTTATAACCTTGTAGTTAGGACTAACGTTTCAGCCGTTAGGCTAGGAAAAGTACAGTGGGCCAATAATAATTATCTGTAATTTCGTGTCTGGAAAACGAAAGGTTGCCTTAACATTATCATCTTTTTTTATTAATGATTAATAATCGAATAGTAATTCCCTAGCTGAAATTTTGGTTATGAAAGTTATGAAATATATTCATCTATACTGTGCCCAAAATAGGGATATCAATATTTTTTAAATTGAGAAGGGCGGTTTATTGCATTCAATCACAAAATGATAGCTTTTCCTTAATATCAATGCGGTTTTAGAAAAAAAGTCAATTTTTTTCAGCTCATGATAAAGTCTTGATTAGTTATGTGATTGGTTGTAAAATATTTACCATGTGAAAATGTCGTTTTCTTCTCTTGCTAGACATGTTGTTTTTCTTGGCCCCTCCTCATGATGAATATAATTGCTCCCACTTCTTGTTTGAACTACTATTTGGTAAGAAAGTTACTATGTTTTTAATGTTTGAAAAATAAAAGCTAATTGAATGAAATCATTAGCTATTATAGTACCTACTGTAAAGATTAATCGAAGAGTAGAAATTAATTAATTCCCAAGTAACACATTTCATTTGCCAAGCAAATAATGCTAGATCGAAGCAAATAATCCAGAAAAAATGCTAAAGTTTGGCATATTCTTAGCATTATTTTATAGAATTATTTCAGCATTCCTTCAAAGACGTCCAATCTCTTTCGAAACCTAATATTGCAGCCAAGTAGCAATGATTGCTAATAAGTCATTAAAAGTAGCCAAAGAATAGAAATGTTGGCTTTAAAAAATGCCAAAAAATGAATGGCGAAATTGGAATTTTATATGGTCATAAAATGCCATTAAGTGCTTCAATGAGTGCCATTTAAAAGCAATGATACGAAGTTTGGTATTGGAATTAATTTGGATTTTAAATGGAAATGAATTCCAAAAAATTTCCTACTGTATTGCTAACCTCAATGCGATTGTAAATCTTAATTCCAGTTAAAAGGTTTCATAATATTTCATCAGAAATCATTATAGATCATGGAGAAAAAGATTGGATTAGAAATAAATGGAAAATCACAAAACTACGAAAATTTGGACGAGCAGGTGCGTATTACAGGCGTGTACATAAAAGTAGTAGCGCAGCTAAAAGTTACAACGAAATAACGATAGACACAGATCACCTTCCTGGTTCTGGACCACGTCTCTTTATTGGCATTGTCGTGGGACTCTTTCTTTACAGGCTAATACCACTACGTCTTGGTGGAAAATTTGTTGTTGCTGTTGTTCCTATCCCATGCCTCAGGAACAACACACAAAATTTTATCTCCACTTTCTAAGGTCTCAATAAATTTAAAGGTGTTCATTTTTTATTGGGAAATGATTATAAAATATGACCTATAAAACAATCTATTACTCAAAACATAACATCACAATAATATTCCTTTTCTTCAACTTTATAATCTTGAAAGCTTTCACAAAGCAATACGAACAGCTATCTAGCTTTTAATTCCATAAAGCTTCGTATTGGCATAGAAAAATGCTTATTAAATACAATAAAGACATGGCCGAACCGTTTGCTCACGATAATGAGCAATGTTGCCATAGTTTTTATATCTATATATTGATAGGTATATGATACGTATATGATACTATTTTTATAGTATAAGCATGGAATATGCAAATAATCTGGTTCAGGATATTATTTGATTTTTAAATGGGATACAAATTTCAGAAAATCTGGGAAAGTAAATCAATATCCATCAAATATAATATTATCAATCAATCAAACTAAAAATACTATAGAAAACTTCAATTTCAATTCGATGTATATAATTCACTGATAAAAATTGAATATGGCAACACCGTAATTTATGATAAAATAATTTAATTTATAAAGTATATTTTGCTCACAGTTATCACTGGCCCCTCTGTTTTCAGGAAGTATTTCATTCACATTTTACAGAAAAGTAAGGTTTGCAGAGATTTCTAATGGTTCACAATGATATTTTCCAGTTTCAAAAACCATAATAATTGTCATAATTTATTGAAGGAAAGATCTCTGCCATAACAGTTGACGATGTTTGTTTTTGTGATCACCTACATAACTGTTGGCATAAATTTCCAATATAAATCTAATATTTATCCAAAACAAAACTTCATTACATTCTCACGAGAGATGTTCAACTGCGCATGATCATTCAAAGCATTGAAAGCCATTTCTGGACTAAACGACTGCTTCTTTATGTCGCTTTGAGAGCCAATGTTGGCAATCAAATCTAATAAAATGTTCTTTTGGTGCCAATGTATGGCTATTCAGGCCTACAGGTTGAATTGCTAATAAGCTATCAAATCTACTTTAAGGCCAAACCGCGCGCTCCCTTTAGGCAGCGATTACGTAATGAATGCTACATGTAGAAGCTTTAGTGGACGGTTTCAATTGCCTATTAGCTTCAAGAGTGACACAAAAGTCGATTTTAAATCTACTTCGATGCTTGTTGTGTTACTTGGGTTGAATCTTGGAAATTACCTCAATTTTCATGAATGCACAATTCAGTGCAAGTGTCTAAAGAGTCAATTGTTCACCGTATATTATTTGACTTTATATTTTAGAAGACATGCTCCAGTTTTTGTTTTAGCACTTGTGGTGTTTGTTTGGGATTATTATAGATAACATTCTCAAGATATTCCCAAAAGTGAGCTGCCCAGTTAAATATGATGTACACCGAAAGATTTGTTTGGACTCTGGTACAAAAAAACTGCGTTTTGTTATAATCCAGGGCAATAGACTATACCGATAAAGAGTTTTCTATATTTTAATAAACAGAACGTATTTAAAAGAAACTGTACTACATACTGCAAAATTACAGTGTATCCCTAATTCAAGGCGAATATTTAATTAATCAGTTGGCTAATCGGCCAAAGCCACCTTTTCGGATCTATTGTGGTTTGAGTAACTAACCAGCCTCGAGACTGAATGTTCCACGTCATTCTATACCTGCTGCTTCTCTCTTATCGCCTAGTAGAAGAAACCGCACATTCGACGGGCAGCACTGGCATAGGATGCGCTGTGCAGTTTCCTCTCCTAGGTGACGGAATCTGCTTATGGCTTCGTCTGTCAACCACATTACCTTGACGTTACTCTTGAGCATGCAATGTACCGTTGATATACCTACTACGACTTAGACAGTTCTCCGATTTCTATTTACCAGGCTGTCAAAGTTGGTGAACGTCTTCTAATGAACTGTTTCGTCCGTCTGTCCAGGTGGGAGCACCCACTATCCAAGAGTTTTCTGTAACGCCGTAGAAGGGTTCCGATTCAATGAATGGCATTGACTGGCCGTTTTATCCGCCAATTCGTTGTCCTCATAACCCTCGTGCTCTGGTACCTAGGCTAACATGACCCTGCAATGGTCTTCAAGTGCGTTCAAGACGCCTATGCAATCCAATACTAGCTTAGGAATCAAGTGCCTCCAGTGCCGCTCGACTGTCGGTGAATATCGCAACAGTGTGCTTTTTTCTTTGCTTTTAAGTTTTTTAACGCAGTCACTTCCGCTTGTGAAGTTCTTAGATATACTTATTGGAATGATTTTCTCCTGCCTTAGCCTTACAAATACCATTTTACACCTACCAGGTTGCGTCAGCCTGTATGGGTACCCACGTTCGCTTATTGCTACTAGATTAGTTTTCGACAGTCAGCATCAAGCCTTCGGCTTATGCTGTTGATTTGCAGTAGTGCGTGTCTGGATCCGCCTTGTGTAAAAATGTGTGAAAGCAGATACAGCGATACATCATTCTCACTTGTGTGCTCTTTGATAGCCTTACAGCCCCCAATTGCAGTACTGGTCCATAGGCTATCATTGGTCTAACAGCCCTTGTGTATAGCTATTGGGTTATTTTTTGGAAAAGTCCCCAGTTTTTTTCACACATATTTCTGCATCTGCCGAAGGCAATGGTAGTGAAATATTCTGAAAGTGAATATTCCTCCCTTCCTATTTAATGCGTATTATTGGGATCTGAAAAACGGTAAGAATTAGTTCAAACGTGGGAAAGTTGCTCCTTGATTAGAACAATAATCAGACTCGATCAAATTTCAAATGTATCATTTTGTTTTCAAAATTATTGAAATGATTTCCAGGATTTTTGATTGAATTTTTATGCAAAGTGATTTGAAAATATAACCAAAAGATTTTTTTGTACGAAACGGATATTCAACTTTTTCTCAGTAAATGTTGGGACGACCATCACAATAAAAATTTCCAAAAATGTACAAAGCCGTATTGAAATATTAGTGATAACTGTTTGGGGATGAAGCGAATAATCCAATCTCACTTCAATTTATTATTTTGATGGTGGGAACCAATAATTTCACCAATAATAAATTCTGACCATCTCACTATTTATTACAGTACATACTATTGGCATGCTGCGACAACCTGGATATTCAGTTACTTTTTCGTACTCATTGACATAATTATATATCCAATAAGCACCAAACATCATGAATGGAGTCCTTTTTGACTTTATTGGCAAGTTCATGTAGTGTCAATTCGTAATGATTAACCCTTCTGGAGGGTTAAGCCATCAATTAGCACAGTAATGGAGGTTCCAGATTAATGAATCTAGTTGGAGCGGTTTTGCCACAGGTGCTGTCTATCGCACGGTTGATTATTCTCAGGGACGGACCGAATTCTGTCAAAAATGCAAATATTGAAAAATATATTTTTTGAGCTTTTTCTAGTATTAACGTACTATCTCAATTTTATAACATTTAGACGTCAAATTTTTTTCCCAATAGAAAGATCTATCGTTGATGAAAATATATTCGGGGTGGTCTGACAAACAATTGTTTCAAAAATAGAGACTGACTTGATTCCTTATTTTGTAGTGGACCCGTATTCTTGTGATCTTGGTCTTGTGTTCACAGTTCACAGTTTTGGTTGTGTTTTGGTTTTCTTCTTGTTCATTTCTTCTTGGTCTTGTGTATGTATGTATGATCTTGGCTCAAGTTTTGCAAGACCAAGACTGCAAGTCCAAGACAGTTTTTGTTAACCACTACTAGGAAAAAATGTCCTGCTCTTGAAAGATTCAACACATAGCATTTTCCCGTATTTGAGATTATTAAAATATCTTGGGATGGAAAAAAATATTGACCTGCGGCTTTAACCTATTTGTGTGCTACAATTTAATATTTCCAGGAGAGAACACGTAACTTATGGAGGAGTGTTTAGTATATAACTCTTGAATCGTTGGGAGTGGAACAACGAAGATTGATTCAGAAAAACCCGAATTATGGGCATTTTTTCAGAACAAACATTTAACTCCCAACACTTCTCATTTGACTAGATAGTATTTTCTACTTCTAGTATCAAAACGTGGTATCTTTCGGAGGATACTTTGTTTCTGTCACACTACGCAATAAGGTAAATTCTGCAAAATCGTTATTTCGTATATTATCGTATAAAATATGTCCCCCTAAGTTGGATGGAAAACTTTGTTATTTTTAATTTTGGGAAAAAAAGTTATTCCTTATACATTACCTAAAATCTATATTACAGTCATCAAACATCAAATTTCCCAGTCGTATACGAGGTTTGTCAAAAAATATGAGTATTACCCAAGAGTGAAGTACCTTTAAATTTGACAATATCAAAAAATGTTACTGAAAAGAGTTGGATATGTCGAAGCATTAGTGTGAGTAAAAATCAAATTTTTATGTTTCTAACATAAATATATTGAATGTATTTGATTATTTGCAAAATAACTGAATATGCACTTATTTCGCGTTTTAAATGCAAGATTATTGAAAAACATGGGAACCTGAAATATTATTATTCATTTCCTAATCACTAGAAATAATAAATGTTCGTCAAAATAGGAAGATTGATAGATAGATAGATAGATAGATAGTTTATTTAGCAATAATGCTATTACAAACAAAAAATTTTTAAAAAATTGGCATATTAAATAATTCTACACTATGTACTGATTACATGTCAAATAATTGGATATAATATAATTACAAATAATTCATTTTTACATAATTAAAAGCTTCTCTTATGAAAGTATCAAGGGTGATACACGATTTTATAGAAATTGGCAAATTATTACACAACAATAAACCTTTGTAAAATAGAGAATTTTGTGTTGAAATAGTTCTTGTAGTCGGTATATATATATGTTACTAGATGTTCTAGTGTTGTGAGTATTTATATCTCTAACAAAACTAATTTTGTTGGACATATATTTTGATAACATATTATGAATTATTTTAAAAATAAAAATTACGTTCTGTAAAACCATTCGCTGATTAACACTCATAAATCCTAAACGGTCAAGCATATCTTTAATACCAGTGTACCTATTTACTCTAAAAATAACCCTCACTGCTTTATTTTGTAAAATCTGTAATTTAGACTTCTCAGACTGGCTCAAATAATATAAAATTGTTGGACAATACTCAAAATGTAGTGCAATTATGGTTTTATATAATGTTACTCTTGTCATTATAGATAGATTTGAACTTACATTTTTAAACCTAAATTTTCTATCTTTGAATTAAAAAAAGTGTGTGTGTGAAAAAGAATTTTTGGTTGAGTCCTGCGTATTTAGTCTTGATATTAGTCTTGTTCTTGTTCATGCTGTCTTGGTCTTGGTCTTGCGAGTCGAAGAATGGTTTTGGTCTTGGTCTTGGTCTTGCTTTTTCGCAAGTCCAAGACCAAGACAGCAAGACCAAGACCAATTTTGCTCATCACTACCCAGCATGCGTGCCGAAGTTCCACTTCGCCACCAAATTGATTGGGGATGGGCCTTAAAACAAAAACCAAAAAATCGCTGATCCGATTTGGATTAAGAAATATCATGGCAAAATAATAATTAAGGAACAATTTGTATCTTTATATTTATACTCTGTATTTTAGGACACCAAGACTAGAAAAGATGGAAGCGGCAACATTGTAACGTTAACCCACAATTTACGACCTGCAATATGAATGGCAATTTTAAAAACAATTAATCATTCATTTTCAGTACACGTCACTGTCCACCGTGATAACTTAATTTTCAATCTCTTGACAATAAAAAATACCCTTAATTCGTCCTCATAAGGAGTAAAGCCGCCTACACGACACAAATAAAAAAATATTAATGTTCACGATAACATTACTTGATTGGTTCATCCTGTATCGGTTATGAAAGGGTTAAGAAAATTGATTAATTTGCCGCATTCATTAATAAACTAGGTATAGTTCTGTACCAAACTTCGTGCGGTATAGGAACGAAAAGAAAATATTCATTCAGCCGAGAATATCAACATAATTTCGAACTGTGTAAAATTAAGACGACGATTTCATTGGATGTGCATTTTTAAGTGAAGACCATTTTTCTCGTTTTTTTGTATTGTAAAATTTTTCAATCCCTCTCTGTGCTAGTCATATCACAAAAAATTCGATATTGGAGCGTATGTTTATAACTACTTTTTTAAAAAGCAGCACTGTCAATTTATCCATTAACTAAAGCGGCTTCTAATTAAAGACTTTCAAAGCGAGTTTTTTTAACCACATGTTCTACTTCATCCATGCATTCACATACTCATGCTTATTGTAGCTACACATTATTATGAGATTGCTATTTAAAAAATCAAAATTTTCATAGAAACTGGAAAAAGAAGATGGATTTTGTTAGACTTTGAAATACAATAATAAGAAACGCAGGATTAAATTTTATTGTTTGAAGAGCCCATCGTATGAGATAATCTTATTACATCTCAATTGGAAGTGACAGAATAAGTAGTGAATACGAAATTCGATTACACAAGATGGAATTCATTATCGAGTGTTTTACAATACATACATATATACGGAGCATTTTAATGAGACCTATATGCACCCCACATAATTCCGAATTCCTATAAGAAAATGAAAAAACACGGGATGAGCAGCAATAAAGTGTCTAGATGTTGCTCTTGTAGATTTATTGTTTTTGTAGTTATCAAACCAGAGCGAATTCAAGGAAATTGAAAGTGCTTTTGAACTTATTTTTCAACGAACTTTTCAAATTTGATTAGGTTAGGTCTGTGGTGAGTGGAATATAGGGCTCACAACTATTCGGATTTCACCAAAAAAATCCAGCTTCTTAACAAAGCCGATTAGTTTATTAGGTGAATTTTATTCCAGGTCTATGGGTGATAGAGAGACCCTAGCAAACATCAGATACCTGATTTGAGCCTCGGCAGGGCAGGCACAAATTATATGCTCTGCTGTCTCATCATCTTCCAGACAAAGACGGCAAGTCGGATCTTCCGACAGTCTCAGTTTCAGCAAATGATGATTCAGATGACAATGGCCTGTTAGACAACGTAGGTCATGCCTGCTGTAGTCTAACATTTGTTTGGAGACATTCTTCGAAGGATGTATAAAAGCCTTTGAATGAACCAGTTTGTTTGGCAAAACTTATTGCGATGCCAATTGTAGGTTCTGCCTTCTCATTTCCTTCCATGCCAAAATGGCCAGGGATCCAGACCAGCAATACTTTATTGAGTTCTCCTATTGAGGAGAGTCTTTTTTGGCAGTCTAAAACCAATTTCGACGTTACACGGTGAAAGCTAAGTGCTTTCAAAGCCGCTTGGCTGTCCGAGAAATTTTTTTTATTGTTCTATGTACGAGATTGGCTTGCTCCACTCTCTCCACACACGAATCAATGGCGTGAATTTCCGCCTGAAATACGGATGCATGGGATTCTAGAGGGGTTCAAATTTTTGTCCTTGGTCTGCGCCCGTATACATCCTGCACCAGAGCCTGAGGGTTTTTGAGCCGTTCAGTGTCCACTAGCAAGCAGTATTAGTTCTGTATAAGCTTGATT
>CAJUYI010005480.1:0-15658 GCA_910591695.1 Galerucella pusilla
AAATAAAATTTTTTAAAAAGTCTTTTGTGTTAGTGCAAGTATAACATTTGGCGCAGTCAGTAGGATTCCTAAAACACACCTAGAACACGGACATCCTAACTAAGTGTGGTGGTTTCCTAGCCTTTAAGGAAAACGAAAAAACGCTCTAAAATAAATAAGTGCATTTCTACTATCGCGGACGGTCTATCCGGCATCGGGAACACGCAATTGGCCCACCTGGTGTAACAACGTTCACGGAATTGGATTTCATCTGCCATAAGAAGGAATGAAAACAGCATATACGTAAGCAAATATCTCTTGTTTAATCTTTTGTGAAATATTGTGGTGTTTTATTATCATAAATCGCAGATAATTTTTTTTTATTATTATTCTCTCTTACATTTTCATAAATAACTAAAATGCCTGAAACACGTAGTTCAGCAAACCAACAAAACGGTCAAAATCCAGTCGCACCAGACCCTCAAAATCAAGCTAACCCCCAATTTCAGCCTATTCTAAATCCAGATGTACAACTAGAACCTTATAAACTTTCAGAAATATTTTCAATAGTGCCGGAATTCGATGGCAACCAAATATTTTTAAATAGTTTTTTAAACGCATGCAGAACAGCAATAAACATGGCAGTAGGCGATCAAAAAACACTTTTAACACTTCATATAAAAAACAAATTAAAAGGTAGAGCATCAGAGTTAGTTAACTCTCGCGACCCATCTCATTGGGAAGATATTAAGAATTTATTGGAATCACACTTTGGTGATTCACGAGATTTGAATTCGCTTATTCAGGATTTACAAAGAATACGTCAGCTTCCAAATGAATCTCCTTTAACGTTTATTGCGCGGTTACAAACGCATGAAGCAAAGATGCAATCTTCCATTGGTAAACAGCCTTTAACTGTTGATCAAAAAATCGCACAGGCCCGTCTAATCGAATCATTGGTTTTAAATACCTTATTAACTGGGCTGGATCCTAAAATAGGTCATATTGTTAGGGCAAGTAACCCTACTACCATGGTTTCAGCCACTATTCGAGTTAAACGTGAACTCCAACTAAGTTATTTCGAAAACCAAAAACTTCCAAGAAATACTGCAAGTACCTCTTCAAATCAGAGCAATACATCAATACGAAAACCAACCCACCAAAACAAACAATGCTCATTTTGTAAACGAATAGGGCATACATTCGATGAGTGCCTAACTAGACAACGGCAAAACCAAAATTCAAACCATACTCCAAATTCTAGAAATCACTTTCCAAATAATATTTCGAAGAATCATCAGAGTACTTCGGGATCCAATCAACCCCAACCTTTTCGTAACAATTACAATAACTTTCAGCAAGGGCAGTCTTCTCAACCCAGCTTTCAAAATCAAATTCGCCAACCCGTTATCAAACCAAATCCTAACGTAAACTTTAATAGAGTACCTACCATCCAACCCAATCCCAATTTTGATAAAAACAGACAGAGAACCTTACATTTTAATAGCAATCAACCTCAAGAATACGTAAACGACTCCCATGACAGTTATACTGTTAACGGTCAGGAGATATGTAACGATTATTATTCTGCTAATAATCCAGTAATGCTAAATGACTATTATACCGCTAATAATCCGGAAATATTTCATGATAATAATCAAACATCTGAAAACTATAGTTTTGATTGTATTGAAGATTACGAAGAACCCCAAAGTTTATCAAATTTCTACCATTATACAGCCGAAAATCAAGAGCTTTCAAACTATTATACAAACAATAGCTATGAGAATTTTGATGATTGTAATTCATCCAATCCGTACGAAAATTCTAGTTTGGATTTTCAGTCAGGTCCAATTCAAACCGAACCCCCTATTTCGGAAATCGAAACACAAATCCAAACTTTGAACCTGGACGATTTCAACCCAGATCTGAATTGCCCGGAACAAATATTCCTATAAATCCCGCTCTGACAGTAAATTCAAAAAATATGTTCTACATTAAAGACGCGACAAATACCTTCAAAATTTTAATTGATACAGGCGCAGGTCTGTCCGTTTTTAAACCAAATACTTGCAAAAACTATAAAAAAAGATTTCGCGAGAATGTTGTAATACAAGGTATAACAGATCAAAAAATAATAATGAATGAATCTGTCCTCATACCATTTACTGAGAACGACCCTCATAAAGTATATATTTGTAATTTAGACATTGACTTCGATGGTTTACTAGGGTCTGATTTCCTAGATCATTATAAGTGTATAGTAGATATAAAGAATAGACAACTTATCACTAGTTTCAAAACAATACCCTTGTTTAAAGTCACTGATAACGAAAACGATACCCCAATAAGAGAAAATAGAGAAACGAAAAATTGTGATAACATTATCATGATAGAACCTCGCGTTGAACAAATTTTTAAATTAAAATGTAGCCTAAAGAATACAGACGCACTCTTGCTAGGACAAGAAATTGAAAAAGTTAAATTGCCAAACGCAATTGTAAGAGTAAATGAAAATGGCGAATTTTTTACGTCAGTTCTTAATGTAAACGCAATAACAAAAAAAATTAAAATTTCAGATCTAAAAATAGAACCGATAGAATTCAATTCATTAAATAATTGTAATGTATCAAACGATGCCGGAAGTAACGATAGGAATTTTGAAATTAAAAATCAGTTAAGATTAGAACATCTTAACGAGGAAGAAAGTTCCCTAATTACCCAGCTTTGTTTAGATTTTTTATCTAGACGGTGATCAGCTGTCTTTCACGAATGAAATTAAACATTCAATTAACACAAATGGTTCAAAGGCGATTTATACGAAATCTTATAGGTACCCCCAAATACACAAACAAGAGGTTAAAACTCAGATAAATAAAATGTTGGAACAAAAGATAATCAGACCTTCAAATTCTCCCTGGTCGTCCCCTGTCTGGGTTGTGCCGAAGAAAGCTGACGCCTCAGGCAAACAGAAATGGCGGATTGTCGTCGATTATAGGAAACTCAACGAGGTCACTGTGGACGACAAGTACCCCTTACCAAATATTTCTGACCTCTTGGATCAATTAGGCAAGTGTCAATACTTCTCTACCCTAGACCTTGCTTCTGGGTTTCATCAAATCGAAATAGAACCCCAGGATATTCAAAAAACCGCTTTCACAGTTGAAAACGGACATTTTGAATTTAACAGAATGCCGTTCGGATTAAAGAATGCTCCATCTACATTCCAACGTGTAATGGACAACATTCTTGTCGGCATCCAAAATGAAAGATGTCTCGTCTACATGGACGACATTATTATTTACTCTCCCACCATTCATGACCATATTGACAGATTAACCGAAGTCTTCAAGCGTCTCAGAAACGCCAATCTCAAAATCCAGCCGGACAAATGTGAATTCCTTAGAAAGGAAGTCGCTTATCTGGGACATTTGATTACTCAAGATGGAGTAAAACCTAACCCGGCAAAAATAGAGTGTATCCAAAATTTTCCTCAACCTAGTAACCAAAAAGAGATAAAATCCTTTTTGGGTTTGGCGGGATACTATAGAAGATTTATCCCTAACTTCGCGAAAATATCAAAACCTTTAACAAAATTATTGGAAAAAGACATCGAAGACCAAAAACTCAATCAGAAAAGCCTCAAAAATCAAGCATGCTTTTAAACCTTCTTCCAAAGAAAAGACCACGTTTAAATTCAAGGGGATGTGAAGAAACCCAACCGAAGAACGACATTTCTATAGTTTAATTTTAGTGTTAAAAAAATAATTTTCATTCTTAGTTCAGTTTTAATTGTTTTCTTCCTTTTTTTTTCTCTCTTAAAAAATTGCTGTATTACATCAATTTTTTTTTAAGAGGGAAGTTGTTATATGCACAAATACCACACACTCATCAGGTGTCATATTATAACTCTTAGAATGTCAATGTCATATGCACACTCATCAGGTGTCATATTATAGCTCTTAGAATGTCAAGCTTAGTTGCTATTCCCATGTAATTATATTAAGCATAGTTGCATATTTCGTAGAATTATTTACTTTGTGTCACGTTCCCACGGAGGAATATCATAAATAGGGAAACTATGTTTAGTTTTAGTTAGTTAAGAACTCATAACCGTATCATACATTTCTATCTGTTTCTAAATAAAAATAAAATTTTTTAAAAAGTCTTTTGTGTTAGTGCAAGTATAACATATATATATATATTTCCCTCTGTTCCTCACATCGTTTTCCCAGACCCTTACTCCCACTGTTTTCAAGTATCTCCTAACCTCCTCCAACCATTTTTTTCTTGTTCTTCCTCTTCTCTTTTTACCATCTTCTCCACCTTTCAGCACTCGTTTTACTCATCTATCTTCTGCGATTCTACTCTACCTATGTACCAAAACCATCTCCCTCAGATATAAAAAACTTTAAATAATTATTACTCCTATATCTCCTATAATATGCAAAATATAATTCAAATTTCTTAAGTTCGACCCTGTAGATGTAGCACATTTGTATCTTTTACTTGATTATTTTTTACACAATGGGATTAAGCTAGGTACTTAGTTTTATTGGAGTTGATAAGTGAATACCATTTATAATAGTTTAGTGAGTTTTTTTCAGCTCCTGCATGTATACTCCATTCCAAGATATTTCGATTTAACTTATCATCAACATGATTTATTGAAAAGGAAAACTCTCAGCAGGTAGTCTGATGACGTATCGTTCTCGTTTCTTAGAAAAGATATTATTATGAATATTATGATTATATACAATATGTCCCCCTATAAGTTGGAATCATATGGAACATTTTTTTATTATTAATTTTAGGTAGAAAAGTTATTCTTCACAAAAAGTTCTGCATTATCTAAAACCTAGAATACAGAATTTTTTCGGTCATATACGAGGTTTGTCAAAATATATGAGTTCTACCCAAGAGTAAAGTACCTTTAAATTTGACAATATCGAAAAATGTTACCAAAAAAAGTTGGATATGTCGAAGCATTAGTATGAGTAAAAATTAAATTTGTTTGTTTCTAACATTAATATGATGTTAATTGTATAAATTAGTGTTTGAATGTATTTTATTATTTGCAAAATAAATGAATATACACTTACTCCGCGTTTTAAATATAAAATTATTAAAAAACATGGAAAACCTAAAAAATTATCATATGTGCTTCTTAATCACAAGAGAAAAATGTTCATTCAAAATAGAAACATTAGTAAAAAATAAAATAATCTTAAATGAATGTAATTACATATTTTATCGTAGTTTTTAATTCTGATCAACTTTTTTTAACATTTTTCGATATTGTGAAATTTAATGTTACTTTACTCTTTAGTAAAACTAATATTTTTTGACAAACCTCGTATACGGTTTTAGATAATGCAGAGCTTTTTATGAAGAATAACTTTTCTTCCTAAAATTAATAATAAAAAGGTTTTCCGTATGATTCCAACTTAGAGGGACATATTGTATATTGAAATATTTGGCTGGTCAAATAAAATTAAAATCTAAATTTCCAACTACGGATCTGTTACTACAGTTTACTGTACAATGAGGAGTTTATAAACTTCCATAATTAAATCCATTACACCAGAAACCGAGTAGACGAAATATTGTGAAATATACTCTACTAAACACTCAATCTATAAACCAAAACAAACTATGTAGTAATTTGGGCGTCCCCTGTATACACAGTGCACCTGTTTTTCAGCGACCGTTTTTCCAGCTTGTTTTTATAAGCGCGACATTAAAGCGCATATAACAAGTGAACCTGTATTCATTTTTTATGTAGGGTGGTAATACCTGTTTTGTTTTAAATTGTGTTTGATTTATGCTGCGGATCAGATATAACAATCTACGGATAACTACTTATAAATTTAGATGTTTTCAGATTACCAGATATTCAAGATAAGTAAGTTCATGTTGTTTGTTGTTTTTATGTGTCTACGTGAATATTTAACATTTTCTAGCGTTCTATATCTCCCTTGTGGGTCATAGTACAATGAAGGTCAAGTTATTTCATAACAAAAATATTGCTTTTATAAATTCCCCAGTTTTATTTTTAACCATATCTTTTTTAACAGATTTATCTGTGTAAAACTGCGTCAAATTCGCACAAATTTTTATGGGAGCTTAAAGTGGGGGACAACGCTCGCAGAATACGAAGCACCAAATTATTAATATATCAATATCGCTAATAAAAAAATTCAAATCTCATTTGACTGTATTAAGTTATCAAAAACGCTCCGGAGCGTCGCTGAAATTACAGTTTTGGTTATTTTCTTTTGAAATAGGTAGACGAAATGGATAAATGAAGAAAGGTGAGTGTTTGATTTTTTTTACAACTAACATGTTTTATTATAAAAATTAATAATTTCATTCACAACCTGTGCATATACAGGGTGTCCCACGACGATTAAGACGAGTAATATATCAGAATTGGGCAGTAGTAGATAATTATTATTATGGGGGTGTAAATTAGAGCAAATGTTGCATCTTTTCTTGTTATCGTGTTACCCAATAATGAGGTATTTGCTTTTGGTCACGTGACGTCGCATTCTAAATTATTATTAAAGGGACAACCTGTATATTTGTGCCTACCTGTGTTCCTTCCGATAAAACAATTCCAACTAACTAGCACACTTGGGGTCTAAAGTGATTAATTCAAGAGCTACAGAATTCATAATTGAATCCCCTGTAATTTTTCGGCAATCTTACATTCGTACGTAGTGAAGACAAACCAATATGATCTTATTGGCACTTTTGTCATTATCATGATCGTATGAAACACCCTGTATATCCTTTTTCGTATGCAATAAAAAGCAATCAAGATCATAGCCAATGCTTCTCACAGAGAACACTGTCGTCCTTTATTTTAAAAACTTAAAATTCTACCCTTGCCATGTATTTTCACACTTTACAGTGTTTTAGATATACATATACATAAAAATAAGTTCCTTACAAAACGCTTACTTTCATAATTACATAATTCGAAGTCAGTGCCGGATTAAGTAAGCGCGGGGCAAATAAATAGATAATTTCAACAATTTAAATCAAGTCATTTAAATTCTGCTGCACATCCACACATAAATGTCGGGTAAGAGTGCTTGCATACGTTAGACATTTGGTAGATGACGTCACAGTGCCACTCTGGCCAATAATTTTAAATAGGACCTTATGGCAAGTGATATATCTCGTTCAAAAGGCATTGACATTGGCTACATAGCCATATCAATTTTGTTTGGGTTTAAACTAATTTTGACGGATAAATTAAATAAATACCAAAATTATTGAAATTATTTTTTTAAATTTAATTAATCAAATATCAACAATGGATTCTTATAGCAAGTGTTCGAAATGTGCTCCGTCTACTTCCTGACAGTAATACATCCTATTAGTAAACTCTTTTCGTACTCGTTCGAATGTGTCAGCTGAAATTGTATTGCATTCTTCAATAAGTCTTAATTTCAAAACGCCCATGCTATCTGGTGCCGTGGTAAAAACCTTGGATTTCAAGTACCCCCGTAGAAAAAAATCTAATGGTGTCAGATCTGGTGACCGAGGTGGCCATTCTATAAGACCTCGCCGGCCGATCCATCTACCTCGATATTCTTCATCCAGGTGACGTCTTACTGCACCATAGTAATGTGCAGGAGCACCATCTTGTTGAAATGTTATTTCCAGATAGCCGAATTCATCTGGATTATCTTCCAGAATTTCAAGAATTAACGGCTCAATTGCATTTTGTAACATCTCCAGAAACACTTCACCGCTTAAATTTGAATTTAGGAAAACAGGACCAACTATGTGGTTTCCCAAAATACCTGACCAAACATTGACTTTTTCTGGAAATTGGGTATGTTGTTCACCAAAGGTGTGAGGATTTGTGTCACTGCAATAGGTACCTTACATTTTGTGTATTCACATTTTCATTGAGGCAAAAAGTACTTTCGTTACTAAAACAAATTGTTTTTGTGTAATGTGGTTTTTGACTAATTTTATTTGTCATACATTCACAGAATTCGAGTCTTCTGTCGGGGTAATCATCCGAAAGGTGGTGCACCATTTTTAACTTGTACGAATAAAATTTATTATTATATTTTTAGCCAACACTCGCTGTACTGTACTTTCACTTACTTTACAGATAGACGCAACTTTAGTTGAAGAGGAAGTAGGGTTTACTACCATTTCAGCAACTATATCAATTTTTTTTATCATCACTAAATGTTGGTCGACCAGATCGTTTGGCATCTTGAACACTACCTGTTGCTTCAAACTTGTGAAGAAGCTCCCTCAAATAAGTTCTCGAGATAGGGCGATCTGGGTATCTCTCATTAAATAAACGTTCCTTTTCATGGAGATTCTTTCTAGATTCACCAATTATTAAGATAGCTGCTACTTTATCGGCTTGAGTACGTACCATTTTGCCTATGTAAACTGTCAAACATCTCGCTAAACAATAATAAAATTAAATATTTAAGCTATTTAGAAAAACTTTGCAAAACCACAAATACTATTAAATTAAAAACGTCAATTTTTTTGACAACTAACCAGAGGCGGACTGAAAAATCTTCAATATTTAAATGTGAAATAATAATTTTGTTATTTATTTAATTTATCCGTCAAAATTAGTTTAAACCCAAACAAAATTAATATGGCTATGTAGCCAATTTCAATGCCTTTCGAACGAAATATCACTTGTCATAAGTTCCTATTTAAAATTATTGGACAGAGTGGCACTGTGACGTGATCTATTACTATTACGTCACCTGTTACCATTTGTAGAGAAGTTTACAACACTTTATTTTCACCCTCCAAATTTGATTAATGTAAGTGTAGCCGTTCAAAAGGTACGACGGGGGGAGGGGACTTTTTTGAATAGCACATACACTAGAAAAAAACATTATTACACCGTTAGATACGTCAAAAATATTCCCCTGTTTATGCATGTATGAATCAGGAGCTTTAGTAGGAACATGTATACGGATTCTAAACATAAACAGTTTTTTAATATAAGAAATTCGTTGGTGACGCAAGACGCAATGAAACCCATAAAAAGTTCTACACTATTTGAATGTATAATGAATAAATTTGTTGATCATTTTAAATTTGAATGTGGTTAGTCTTAAAAGTATTAAACGGAGTTTGTGCCTGTTTTGCTAATGACCTTGCAACGATAGATGGCAAACAGTTTATTATATCCGTCTATATTAGGATGGAAATCATTATTTGAATTTTGATTTCTTATTCATGGTATAGGTACTTACACATACAACATGAATTTGGATATAGTGGTATTTTCATTAATTTTTTACGTAGAATGTGGACAAATTTTTGAAATGGCAACATGGTAAACAAAAACTAGTACTCCAAACATATTGCACAGTAAAAATTCGAAGCCGATAACCGATAACCCGTTCTGGAGTTATAGCTTCTGAAAATAATGTAAAATTTTATTGTGCTTAATAATTTGGATTGTTGGCAAAGTAGTCTCTATGACAGTACGGTCATTAAAATTTCTTGCCTGCCGTGCGGTACTATGAAGCAGGGAGGCGACTGCATCAGGCGGAATTTGGAGAGAGAACTAAAAAAATATTTATGTGTCTGTTTTTTATTTAAAACTTAAACTTTTTCCGATTTGTGTAAGCGCAAACAAAGTTATTACATCAGAAAAGAGTTTGTTATTATTTTAAAATATTCAAAATAAGGGGCGGCAGTTGGGAGGCATGCATCACCCTGAAAAATATCACCGCACGGCCCTGAATACGTTTGGTCACTGCTCCAGTCTCATGGAATACTTTTTTAAATTTTGTGCACTACAAAAGCAGCAAATACGGCGATCTGGATGTCTCCGATTAACTATTTACTATTTCTATTACTTCTCGTTCACTTCTATCATTGTAACCACAAAAAGTACAATAAAATTTCAACTTTGTCTTGAATAGTTAAATAGTTGAATATTTGAAACATTTAGTATGTAGGTACTTACTATACTATTTCATACAAATGTTACTGACTGACATAAATAAAATTTCAAAATCAAACCCTACTTTTGATTTCATTTTGTTAATAAATAAAATTATTAAGCACAATTTTACGTTACTTTCAGAAGCTATAACTCCAGAACGGATTGAGTTATCGACTTCGAATTTTTACTGTGCAATATGTTGAGTCCTTGTTTTTGATCACCATGTTTCCATTTTTAAAACTTGTTTACATTCTACGTAAAATATTACTGAAAATACCACTTTTTCCAATTTCATCTTGTAATAACTTTGTCGTTAATAAGAATTTTTTTATAAAATTTTGGTAGTTTACATTTGTGATGATTCTAAATCCAGTGGTATTATAGTCATATTTGAGAAAAAAAAATGCCTAATGTACTTTTGTCTTTTTTGGCAAAGAAAAATTAACATAGAGGGTCTTGAAAATGGTAATTAAGCTATGAAAATTTGTGCCAAAATACTGTTTTTGATGATCGTCGAGCTATTGCATTGTACAAATCTAAAACCTTACTCATATCCGGTATATACCCAATGCTATCATTTAAATTCAATGTCTGTTCCCATTCACGGTTACTTTATTAGTTTCATTAAATAAAAATTTTTTTTTCCGAATTTGTTAGTTATACTGCTTAATTCTAAAATAACGAGTCTTTTATCACAAGCTCAATTTAACGTTTAAATAATGTTCTAACCTACTTTATTTTCTTTGTTTCAGATTAATATGGCATTTTCAATGCTCATAGTAATATTTTTGGTTGCATTTTTACAAGTAAATGCAGGAGATCAATGTGACAACAACAATTCTACTCAGTGTTCATGTTTATATGCAGAGGAGTATGTATATCAATGTCCTCCATTAAGTTATAATCTTATAATCCGTACCATACCCGAAGATTACTTAAATATTGATTGTTATGATATGGAAACTTTTGATATACATTTATTTCCAAATTACACATGTGGAAATAATGTTACTATCAGAATAAATTCTTGTCCTCTACCAGAGGATAATTTTTTGTCATTATTCAACAAATTTAACATAAAAAATGTTGAAC
Source organism: Galerucella pusilla (assembly GCA_910591695.1). Lineage (NCBI taxonomy): Eukaryota > Metazoa > Arthropoda > Insecta > Coleoptera > Chrysomelidae > Galerucella > Galerucella pusilla. The sequence continues at coordinate 11,033 of CAJUYI010005480.1, forward strand.
AGCTCCATTTAGATAACATTTCTCTACCAGAAAATTCATCCAGTGATGTTGTTTCCAAAAATATTTTCTATGGATTAAATAACCTTGACATTTTAACTTTATCTAATATGGAAAATTTACTGGATGATGATCTACTTGTATATCTTCCAAAATTATCAGAATTTTATTTAGAATACAGTGAAATTTTTAACACGGACAACTTCAAGCTTCCCTCTTCAATAAAAGTGTTACATATCATAGGAAACCCACTTACAGAAGTACCTCGTGGAATATTTCAAAATCTAACGCAATTAAAACAACTACATCTGTGGCGTACTCAAATTACTTCTATAAAAAGAAGTGACTTTAGTGGGTTAAGACATTTAAAGTCTTTGGAACTGAGTTCAAATGAAATAAGTTCTATTGAGGAGGACAGTTTTTCGGAACTCACAGAATTAGAAACTATCAATTTAGGAGCTAATGAAATTGGTAACATTAATTCAACAATATTTAAAAACAACAAAAATTTAACCAGCATTAGATTGGAAAATAATCCCAACCTGACTTTACCTGATCAAATATTTGCTAATTTAGAAGAATTAACAACAATCAACCTCATGAATACAAACACCAAGGATATTCCAAATAGTTTCTTCAAGAATTTAAAAAAATTGACAATATTAGATTTGAGCTCCAATAAGATAAATTCCCTTGCAGACGATGTGTTTTCTGATCTGATTAGTTTGCAAACTCTTATTTTAGATAACAACAATATCACCTATATATCTAAAGATTTGCTAAAAAATACAAAAGAATTGACAACACTTAAAATTAAAAATAACAAAATATTTGATATTCACATAGAAGCTTTCCTGTCGCTTAAAAATTTAACAACACTCGATTTATCTAATAATGTTTATGACACAAATTATTCCTACGATACAACTCCATTTGCACGCTGCACTGCTCTCAAAAGTATAATTTTAAAACATAATTCTATTACAAAATTTCCAACTTCTCTTTTGAGTATGCATAACATAGAAGACATCCATTTGAACTTCAACAAAATTCGTACCATTGAGGTAATTATCTACATTTTTTTCCATTTTCACTGATTATTAACTAAAATAGTAATTTTTCAGAAGTAAAAAACCTACTGAATCTTAAAATTTTGTACTGACTTCACATACAAATATTTCAATATAAAGGGCGGCAGTTGGGAGGCATGCATCACCCTGAAAAATATCTCAAAAAATATAACCAGTTCTATTTTTTTAGATCTTCAATATAATTCAAGCACTATCACCAAATTTAAGTATCAATGTAAGTAATAATGAAATACAAGATGTTGTTTTTGAAGAAATTCAAAGTCAAACTGAATTGGATTCCTATCACATTGCAGATGATACAATTTCTCCGGATTATTCAATTTTTTTGGATTTAAGAAATAATCCATTTGTATGCGACTGTAAAAATTATGATTTCGTTCGTTATATCCAAAATAACATGAAAACAGGTTAGTACAACTGTTACTCTTGCGTTTGGCGCCGTTTTAAGGCATTAATAGGGTACAAGCATAAAGTTTGCTATTGGTGGGAATTGGCGCTTTATCAGGTCTCCTAACACCTTGCATGCCTATTTAAAAAAAAAAAATATAAACTTTACTTTTAAAACTACTTCAAAAATCATAAGATTTGAAAGTCCGCCAAAACGCGCTTTACGTCATAAAGATGGCTGCCCCATGGAGTGACGTCATTTGTTTACGTTCTTATTCGTGTGTCACGCTCTGACCTTTTGTGACCTAATTTATTTCTGAAAGCTTTAAAAATGGATAAAGCCGAAAAAAAAAACTTTGTATTCCAAGTATTGCATTGTTCCAGAGTTAAATCAACGTCTATTAAAACTCCAGACAAAATATTTGTTCCTTTACCTGGTGACGCTGGCGCAAGCAAAAATGCACTCAAAAAAAGGGCATTGTGGTTGCAAGCTATGCGTCGAAACAAAGACGATATTTCGACAAATACTACTGCTTTTGTTTGTGTAGACCATTTTAATGTAAGTACCTACTTATATGCTGGTAATTTTTCTTCTTAAATAGTATGAGGTTATAAAAACAGTATTTTCTTACGACCACACATAAAGTTTCCCGAAATATGGTTGGTAGGTACTTACGATAATGCTTTAACTGCTCTTATTCCCTCTGCATTAAAGCAGCTATTTCACTCCATAAATTCAAGCAGCATAAATGAGTCTACTTTGGGCAAGTTATCAGTTTGTGCTTTTACAAAACTTTCGCTATCCATATCTTTACTCACAAAATGTGAAAGAATCATCACTGAGCACTGAACTAGTAAAAAAAATATTTTCTTCTAAAATTTTGAAAATATCCTCGGAAATATCGAATATTTATGTCCACTTTCCACTTTACGTTGACTTTTAGGAATAAAAAAAGAACACACAAACACGTAATGGTCTCAAACAAACATATAAATGATATTTACGTCGATGAAGCAATTAATAGTTGATTAAAATACAATATAAACACAAAACTACACAGGACCTAATGCAATACCGGCCATATTGACAAAAGTAAACAAATTGTATGACATCACACGTATCATCTGTAGCGTTCGGAAATCCTCGGGTGGTGGTCGGAAAGTGCATTGAAATTTGGAAGTAATTTCCAATGGAAACTGGTTTATTTCCTATTAAATATTAGTAATTATTGATATTAATTAACTTTTCTATTACAAATTAATATCTAAGCAAAATATGAAATACGCGTGTACTCTATTGCAGCAATTTCTTGCAAATGATGAATCTTGCATGATATAACATCATGCAATTCTCTTTCATTGCAGCACTGCTGCCAACCCAACCAATAGTAGTTAGAAAAAAGTGTAGGTATAATAACCTCAAAATATAATTTGTTGAAATATAATATTACCTATCTAGTCTCCATGCATAATATATCAATTCACTTAATCACAGCATCCTGTAACAATTGTCATATTTAAGTAAAGATGTCAAGATAACAGTATTATACAAGGCCGGTAGATAGCTCTAAGTGCGTAATTCTGGACTGGAGATACCGCTGAAATTACTTTCATACATCTACCTTGTACTGATGACGCGCAAATACGCCGAAACCGATCTACAATCTACAAGTGATATTATCCCTTCTACTTATACAAACCTGAATGAGAGAAAGACACAGACGCTATTAGAGAAAGGCAGCCTAAACCTCCTATCTATCTTACATGCTGACAGGTCCCAAGCTGGCTTGTTGCCTGTATCTGCAGTATCTCTAAATGTATTGCAGCATGTCAAGCGACCTTAAAAGCGAGAGGTGACAATTTGGTAAAGTATTAGGGCCGCTCTTTCTGATTGTCGATAGCTTACCTCTTACGCTCTTAAAAAAACGATACCAGGTAAAAATAACGTTTGAGTACTGCTGAAATTTCCGACGAACACAACACCTTATCGCTGTGAGCTTCTAATCCGAGAGTGGTAAACTAGGAGTGGCCGTGCTTTATTAGTTTTTTTTCAATTTTCATCTTGGCGATGCCGGGGTGTTTTTTTAGTCATATATTTAAAATAAATATGGATAATTAAATAAAAAGTTTTTTGTATTTGACAATTTTAGATGATGGAAGGTCAAGAGTGTATATTGATGTAGAGAATACTAAATGTACAAGCCCGAAAATGTACAGGGGAAGGAATATAACAGATTTAAGACCAAAAGACATTATCTGTGAAAATAGCACAATACCATGTCCGGAAAAATGTGAATGTTTCTGGAGGCCGCATACTGACTTTATAGAAGTAAATTGTACCAATATGAAACTAATACAATTCCCACAGTTACAAATATCGAACAAACAGATTTTGATCAATTTAGATGGAAATTATATACGTGGTGGTCTTGAGCCTGGTTTAGGTTACGAAAATGTGAAAATTTTGATTTTGTCGAACAATCATCTACAGGAATTAAAATGGATTCCATCGGGAATAGAAGTAAGAATATTGTTATTAATACTTCACAATATTATTAATTCAGTGTTATAAAAGTTTTATAATATAAATTGAAAGTTGAAGCTAATTTTAACAAATGTTCATCTAAAATAATGTCTAATTGTCAAGCTATCATAGTTATTTTCCTAACTAGTGCAGAATTATGGCATATCATGGCATTAAAAAGGATGTCGCTTTTGACATCAAATTGAATGCAAGGGAGAGGGGTACGACAGCTCATATTAAAGGTGTTTTGCGAGAGGAGGATTTAGGTGTTAAGCCCCCCTCCCCCAGAGGATCCCCCACACGATTAACAGGAATTTAAACTGTGAATCTAGTTAAAAAAAGCCTAACACAAATTAAAACTGTTATTCTTGGCAACGCTGCGCCACACCCACAGGCCAAGTCCTCCATATTAATGAATAGTTGTGTCACCAAAGGCGGTAACATATAGTTCAGTTATATATACAGGGTGGGGCAATCTTCTGACATCGGAGGATTACATTGTTGTGGTGGGAGATAGAACTTCATAGTTTTTTGTGAGCTAATACAGTTACTGAGGGCACATTTTGAAAATACTTCCGATTCTACAGGGTGTTCCAAAACCACGTAGCAGCACAAACTTACATTTTT
>CAJUYI010005481.1:0-15656 GCA_910591695.1 Galerucella pusilla
CCTACACACTCACCCTCCCCACTCTACAGATACAGATACAGATAGATTTAGAAATGGGTTCTCATTAGACCCTTAATCTTTTTCGGCATCTTATGATTTAATTGGTTCTCATTAGACCTCAATATATCAAATTTATTTAGTTTATTTAGAAAATTCACATATTTGGTTTTGTGACATTACCAGATCAAAGAAAGTTTTTTACAATAATTTCACTTTTATGCTCATGTTGTATAGCTTGAGTTCTGTGTCCACTTGAATTGTCATTTGTCATTTTATTTTTAAATTGAAGTCTCCGTCTTCCGGTCTACTAACACGTATTCGTGTAGTGGCTGAAGAATTTATAAAATTAAAAATGTTCATAATGTAATACATTTCAACCCCAAACAGGGGATAATTAATTTTAAAAAAAAATTTAAATTTAATGTAGTGACGTTAATGTGTTGTAGACATTTGACCAAGCTTCTTGTTTCATATCTGACGAGTAAGTAATTATTTTCTAATATTTTTTAAAAATTTTCCAACGATTTTTGCTCACTTGCAGGTATGGCACTGATGATGGCTTAACCGCCGAAAGCGCTTTGCAATTTTAAAATAAAAATATCACACAGAATACAAAAATGTTTTCTTGACCTATAAAATATCTGGCAACATAGCATTAATCATCCGCATGACGTTTCACATCACTAGTGTTCAAGAATTAGATTTTAGAGTACCGCGTGAACGTTGGCGGATCGGAATGTTCATTTTGGTGAAGTGAACGTTCCTTTTCTCTTGAACTCGAGAATCAGGGGTGCTATTCTCGAGTTAATTGCGTATACGAAATTTGATGGCCATCGATAATTTGCGTATGACTTGTAGTTGTAGGTATTCTCGAATCGTAGTATACGAAATAAAGCATCCGCCAGTCGTACGAATTCACACGTATGGGTACTAGGCATACGAATCTTCTATGCGAATGCGAGTTTTCATAAGGGGCATGCGCATATGGCATCTTATGATCAAAAAGAAGGGATTAACCTTTATTTTTTGTTATGATTGTGTGAAGTTTGAAATGAAATTTCAAAGTGACTTGTTTTTGTTTGATGTGGGTGGATGGACAAGCCAATTTTATGTGAATAAGAAATATCTCAGTTGAGTTGGGTTGTGGATGGCTTTTAATAAAATCCACCAACTCCTTACGCTGATCGGATGTTATGTTTCCCTTTGTTTTCTCCATTTGAAAATATTTCTATGAATTCAGTTAAATCTAATTTTCCGTGTGTTATTTTCAACAGGCAACTAAAAGATAGGTTCAAGTCAGAACGTTTTCGCGGTTTTTTCGTATATAAAAAATTTTTCTATTATTATTATATTGTAAACATGTTGTAAACCATGAGAAAATTGACACATTGGCAGTTTTGGCACAATGTTGTCAAGTTTTCATCCGACCAAAAATTACGTAGACGAATGAAGAAGTCGTATAGTGTTCAAGAATGCACATGAGTCTTAGTATACGATTATTTCCATACGTAAAAGTTCGTATACGCTGCGTATACGAATTGTTGCGTATGACTTCGAGAATAGCACCCCAGGGCCCTGCTTGATGAGTCTCTTCTAATCTTTTGTGAGCGAGCGTGCGATTTAAATTCGCTCTTGTCAATCTTTCTGAAGTTGCAGCCATTACAAATATGAATATTCAATTGTGGAAAATAATGAGCAGAACAATTACTAAAAACCCCTGCTTAAGGTCAATTTGGTTTTTGTATGCCAAGGAAAAGTTAATGTGGAAAAATAATTGAGGATTGGAAAAATTATTTAAATTTGAACTAAACTATGAAATTCATCAAACTGAGAATGCAAAATCACTATTAAATTTGGTTTTAATTTATTGGTGGAATTAGTTATCAAAATAAAATAAAAATAGTCTGGCTCGAAGGACCAATGTTATCGCAGAAAGTATGGAAAAATGTTTGTGGACTGTATTTCTATTGGTTCCATAAAATGTAACACATCATCAACGCAAAGTATAAAGAGAAAAATAACTATAAGGTTCCTACTTGGTGAAGCTATATTTGCTGTCCGTATCCATGCGCTTGGGATGGTTGAGGATATGCTCTGGCACACTTTATTCACTCGGTTTTGTTATATTTCACTGGTTTTGTACTGGAAGCGCTCCTTTATCGTGCGAAACTTCTTGTTTTGTGTTACGCGGCAAAAATTTAAAACATTCAAGTTTCTGTAACACTTGCAATTGAAAAAAAAAATCGAAATTTGTGTATTGCTTCAATTAAAAAGTTCATAACCACCGTAAGAAAACGAAGTTATCATTGCTGGTTCCAAAGTTGTTCGCTTTGGGAGGGTCAAAACTAATATTTCTCGAAGGACCCTTCTAGTTATATAGATAGAGACTGTATACATTTGAAGAAATATCAGAGGTCTGGGAAAACCATTGGAAGAAACCATCTGATTAGAATTGCGGAACAGGTTAGAAAGTACATACTTCCGGTTATACCTTATATTACGTTCTGAGGTTCAGGAAGAAAATATATGTAATTGAAATGTTCTCTTGAAATCGTAACAGTTACAAACAAATGCAATACAGATTGGAGAACAAAATCAAGTAAGCTTGGTAGAGCATTTGGGGAGCATTGCGGATGCTGGGAAATAAATCTCATATAATTTTAATAAAAAGGTGTTGACTTACGACCTCTCACAATCACTAACAATTCAAACAAATAGCTGCAACACATATTCACATTACACTGCACACAATAATAGAAAAAACATATCAATCGATACTATCGACATTTATTGCATCGACGTAGAGAGCGACTCTTTTTGCTCAAATTACTCATTGCTAACGTTTTTTACACCTTTTCATAAAAAAGGGGAGTTAGTATTGTGCTCCTAGGCGAGAGGTTTCAAAAACAGGAGCGAATTATGCTCTAGTGGACGCAGGAGCTTTTTCGCTTGAAAAGAAACCACTCTGTTCAAACTGTTGTTCAAATAACCACTAAAAATTGCGAAACTTTTCATTTCTAGTGTATTTTAATACATAAATAGAAAAATGATTTGGTTATACATTTTTTTGAGAGAGTGACGACGAATTTATAATTGAAAATGTGCCTTACGGACAAAACTAAAGCACAGTGAACTGTATAGTGTAAAAAAATGAAGACAGTTGTCAAATGGCACTTCAAGAGCTGAATTCCCATGTCCATACTAAGTTTAGTGACGAAAGGTAATTTTTCAGTTTTGAAATCCTTTTATCATTCGAAGATCATGTTGATAGCTCACTTCGTTTTAAAAATAATATGGCACTAAATATACGAAAAAACATGTATTTCGAAAAAATCGAAACTCCTCTTTTGTTTTAATAAAAAAGGAGAATTAATAAAAAAGGATCACTGAAAAAGGTAGTAATTTTTGTTTTCAAATGTAAATTGAAGTATCTAATAGATCTATTGGCTATTCACTAGTGGCTATTCACTAATAGAAAACAACACAGTTTTATCGCCATAACTTTCCAATCCGAAAGTGGTAAACTAAGAGCGACCCGGCAATATGTTCAAATCCATTTTAATGAAGACATATCATTATTCAAAACTTTCAGACAATAAAAATATCCAAACAACAATATTTGGCTGTAACAAGATGGTGCTCCACCTTACTATGCGCGTGTGGTAAGGCAATACCTAAATAATGTGTTTCCAGAAGTTGGATTGGGGGCGCGGTTCTATCGAATGACCCCGCGATCACCCGACATGAATCCTTTACACTTTCATGTAGGGTGACTTGAGATATATGACTCATAAGACAGAACCTGACAATATTCGGGGATCGAAAAAAAGGATTACCACAGACAAAAGAAGAATTAAGCAAATTGGTGGATGCAAAATGTATTGCAAGTGCAACGTCTACAAAATAGCATGGCCTAGAGTATGTTGAAGCAAATGGACCATTCTGAGCATGTGCTACAATTGTCTTCATTGTATGTTGTCTAGAATCTCTGATTCTTATACTACTCAAATGTGTACATACTTTTAGCAAGAAGCAAACCGTTTATTATTTGTCTCCAGTTGCTGTACGTTTTCTGCGCCATGATTTGGATAAATATTTCACTGCACAAGTTTACTTTGAAGTCAGTAGAGCTTGTTATGATATTCCTACTAGGATATAAATCATTGAAGATTATTATAATATGCTATTTTAACTTTGGCGAATGGCGTCGATCCAACCAAGATCCTAAGTCCATGGATGCTGTGCTCGATAAAGATCCCTTCTACTGATTGGAGTGCTGTATTTCGGAAACTATTCATTGTAGACTTGCGGTAGAAAACTTTATACTTGAGGTAGTCAAAAAAAATCCTGGAAATTATTTCCAAGATTCTAAGACGACCCTTAGGGGGGGAACAACCATCCAATGCTTTCAAATGATTTTTCACTGAAATGCACCAAGTGAATTTATCAAAAAATATACGCATCTCAAAACTAAGCTTAATTCGAATTATGCAATAATATAGTTTTTTCAATGTTGTGATATATATATCGGAGAGAGAAAATTAAGTTATCATAAAATTTCGGAACACTTTATTACACCGGTATTTATTCTTATTTAATTGTCTTTTTTCAAGAATCAATGGTAAAGTTCCATTATTTTATTATTTTCAAATAATAAGTTCATTTTGATATAAATTATATCCTTCTTAACTATTCGATATGTCTTCCATCATACTTAATGCTTTGTTGGCATCAAACAAAATTTTTCAACCGACCCTGTAGATTGGTTGGGTCTGTGGATCAGGGTGGCCAGGGAATAGACTACCTCGTCCAATCCACCTCTGATGATATATACGATCTAAATGTTGTCGCACATTTATTGAAAAATGTGCTGGACAACCGCCCAGTTGCCAAAATATATTTTGCTGTAATTGCAATGGCACATTTTCTAATAAAATAGGGAATTGGTTCACCGTAATAACGTGTGGAATCAATTTCACGTATGCTAACACATAAGCCATATATTCTTCCGTTGGTAAGCTGAGTGTCCAAGCTACTTACGTCGAAAGTTGCCAGTATTACGCAAATTTCGAAGTTAACGCAGAAAAGGTGTAGCATCGCGTCAGCGTCAATTTGGATATCGAACTCTGTATATTCTTCGAGTCAATGAATTCAAGACATTCAAAATATACCGCAATCATATGAACAGCTTCAATATTCCTAAAAAGCATTTCAATTTAATTTTGGAAAATGTTCAGTAAGTCAAAATTTATCAACATCGAAAGTATGTAGAAATCTCCGGTTTTTCGACTTTCAAGAATTTAAATAAGCACTATACAAAAAAATGGCGAGAGACCTTTTCTTTTAATGGGCCGTATTTGAACCGAAAAACCGTTTGTGCATAATTTGTTTCAGCAATTACGATTTACACAAAACGTACCGGTTTTCCACAAAAACGCCGGGTATATTCGGATTCTGTGGCTCAAAATACATGGGAATATAACTCTTCTTTATCCTTGGATCTATTATTGCACAGGGCAGCATTGACCGCTCTCGGACTATTCAATTGGAACTATTTTTCAATTTTTTTGGATACAAATGTGTTATAGATACATACAAACTTACCTGGAGATGGAGTTAAATATATCAAGGTAACAGTAGCAGCTACCATGCCTAAAAATATTGACAGCCTCAGTACCACCAGGTTCGTTCCAGAAGTCATCTTTTGTCTTCACTTAACCTTCACCATTAGTTATCATTACACATACAATTATCCTGAGGAGCTGATGAAAATTGTTGATTACTTCATTAATACTGCAAACAAAAATTGATTTCTGGAATTAGTGCTAGAAATATTAGGTTATTCTTTTATATTTGCTCTAAAGCACCCTCTTAAGTTGGTCATGAAAAAAATTTGATATGTATTTTTTGCTTTGCTTGACTGAAAAGTTTGCTTTAGCTTTGAGCTTTCCATGTAGGAAAAGGTTTTGTTGTGTTATATTCCGTCGAAACGTGTCAAGAGCATGTTTGAACTCACGGATGGCATTTTCGTGAGCTGAATGTGACTGTGCGAGTCTCGGCAGCAGCAAAATTGTTGTCAGTAAGAGTGTCATTTATATTCGCAGAAATAGTTAATAAGGATAAATAAGTTTAAGAGAAGTAACTTCAGACCAGTTAGCATTTTGTAAGTACCAGAAGCTCCCAGTGATAGTTTCCCTCATAGACTGATTAAATATTATGATGGGAAACTTGCCAAGAAAGGGAAAGGAATTTGATAAACGTGTTCGGAAATAAGTAGATTCATTTCATTCATTTTTTTGTGACCTAACTCAAATTTTTACAAGGTGTTTCCAGCTTTTCACCCTGTTTTTCTGTTCTTTATTGCTTCCTTTCGATTAAAAAGCTGTGGCGTCCAATTTAATTTCAATTGTACACCCCATCCCAGTGATAGCGTATAAAATAGTTTAATTGGTGCCGAATTCCACTCCCTGAGGTGGAGTGCTCTAGCCTGGGGCTGTTTGGGTTACAATTGAAGTACCACCACTTGCTCTCATACAGTTGGTACGGATTCCTGGAGGCAGAGACAGTCAGGGGTGTGGGGGGTATGATTTCCTTCTGAGCGAGGATGAAACCCATCGCAGTTTTATCGTATTAGAGAGATGAGTATTGATAAAAATAAAAAGAAGGGGATTATTTACTGAGGTAGTGCAGAGGAGTCAGTCACAAAAAAATTTTTCAGGAAAATTGGTTTTGTGATGCCTTTGGCCCAATATAATTATATAATATAAATATTCAAAATAAGAATCAACTTTGAAAAATTGATTAGATGAGGCTTTTTCTTGATGTAGATCCATATTTTGGATTTGATTTGATTTGATTGGATTTGGATTTGATTTCATAATTTAATTATTAACTTCCCTTGATCTTATTCCAACAAAACGTTCGAACATTTCATTATTATATAAATATAAATAAAAGAAGGTTATTGTCAAGTTCAATCGTGGCGCAAGACAAAAACAATTATATGTTCATCTGTTCTGCTCGAACTTGACCAGTTATATAAATATACATTCAGTATGCATCAGGAGAAGAAGTCGATACAAAATACTCGATACTATTCTACATAGTTGAATAGTTGTAACGTTAAATTATTTATTCTTAATTACTTATCCAACTACTGGTCTACACAATGGTTTTGATGACAGTACGGATCAAAAATGTATTTATATTGTCGATATTCCTAATCGCACATAGATTGATAGGTGTTGCCAAATTAGGTTGTCACAAAATATTTCAATATTGATTATTCAAAGTACTCAATAATATATATCTGTACTACTTTCATTATATCGATATACATCGAGGCTCGGCCATTTTTGTAATTAGCAGAATCACCAGGTGCGAAGAGGACTTTTGATTTCTTTTGGAATTTTGTGTCCATCCTTAGTTGAGTTAATTTCGAAATTTCCTCATAAACATCTCTTCGGAGGATTTAAGTCGCCGCAGGTGAAATTGCAGATATAGGGAGTCAATTTGGTTTATTTTCCAACTGGATATTAGGTCTTAAATTACTGGACAATATAAACCCCAAGGATCCCTGACCAGGAAGGTTATGTTGAAAACCTTTTTTTTACATACTATTCTTGTTTCTCGTTTTTGTATATTGAAACTTTTAATACTTGAAGATAATTTTCAAATTGCATTGTTGCAAGATATCAAAAATTAATCTGAATTCCCAGAAATAAATGTCTTGTTTCATAAAATATTATAATACCACTTTTACCGGTATATTAGTTTAATAATACATTTTCGGTAACATGAATTGGGGGGAATTAAATTGAAAGTGGGTTTTGCCTTAGTTATTTTTTTAAATAGTTTTTATTTAGTAGTCGTTATTGCTATGATTTATCCTGATCTATTACTCAATTTAACTGAGTATAAATGCATTTATCTTGTGTATATAAATATTGCGGAGTGCTATTTGAAACATTCCCTTTTAGCGTTTTTTCCCCCCTTTTAACTTGTCTTTTTCAACATAAGTTCAGTTAATAGCAATGCTACATTGAGTATCAGTCTTGGTTGGTTATGCAGATCCTATGTTAGTTGACGTTGGCAGTTTAGGTCCATTGCAGAGTGGTTTAGATATACCTACTGGAATATACACTGGTTGTCCCACTGTTATAGAGTACAGATTTGACTGGATGTCCTCGCAAGTGGATACACGCAAGTTTACTTCAATTTTTAAGTTCTCTTTATATACGAACATTTAATTCATTTTACTTTTATTTCGTATGTTTCCGGCAAAAATATAAGTATTACATAAGAGTAGTGACGCCTTGGTCATTATCATTTATCGGAAAGATTATTAACTTATTTTTGTACACATTGTATTGCCAATTATATATTTGTTTGATCATATCCATTTGCCAGCTTTCGAACAATGTAATCGTTTTCTAAGATTGCGTATTTACAATCTAGTTTTTCCGTATTCTTATTTACAGTAGCCGCGCCTGAGCTCATGCGTCGTCGCCCACTGGTTTTATGCGAATATTTCGTGGTTACACTCCCAACCTTAGGTGTCGTAATAAGCCGATTAAAAACCGAGATTTAGGTTGTTAGGTTATGATGCTATTTCTCATACTTATTTTTTTTACTTCATAGTATTGCTAGAATTAGAGATATCATTCTACTTAGATATTGAATGAATATGTTGATATCTAATATATTCTTTTTTTATTATTAAAATAATCCAGATTCAGTCAACATTTTCTTATTTATATGGTATACAAGATCGAATGGATTTGTAGTGGTAAGGTATTACTTGTTGACTAGTCTTTTGATGGATTGCTGACTAGTCTATTGTGCATTGGGTATTCGCTGCAATTTATCTGGCGCCCTCAACATTCTTTAGTTAACCGGACCACCCCTTCTCCGGCTTAAGAGTTACCGGTGCGAGTACCCCAACTGTCCTGGAGGCAGTTGGTAGTTCAAGCCTTCCTCAATCTATAGATTTGTTTTTTTGCATATATTGGGAATTGTCGGTGGCATAGTCACCTTTTAGTAATTAATTAACCATTACGTATAAGTATGCTATACGGCTAGGTACTTATGCATAGTATTAATTTAATATGTAGTGTAATGTATTTCATAAATAAATCAAACATGTCCCAGTGTATTCCTCTTGAGATGATCCTCCAAGTGACCCGCAACACCACCTATTCGGAGGCCCTTCCACACTTACAATCTACGAAAGTATTCATCGACAATACATCCATTACATGGCGTTCCTGCAAACAATTGGAATTCTGTGACAATGGGTGGTAAATCAACGGAGCAAGCGGTCCAGGAGAATGGAGAGGTCAACAGCAATTTTATAGTTCAAGAGGAGGAAATCAAAGCAGATCTGGAGGTAAAGACCCTTATTTATATCATTGTGATTGTTTTGGTACTACAATTCGGATGGTCCATATACAGGGTGTTTCAAAAAAAGGTAACACCGTCTCTAGGATAGGTAAAAAACAGAAAAATAATTGGGGTTTGCTCAGTAAAATTTTTTTCTAACGCCATCCGTTTTCAAGATAAAGGGCGTTAAAGAAAATAAAAAATTACACATTTCTCACGATTTTGCCGAAACTACTGGCACCATTGTAATGAAATTTCATACGAATATGTTTTGGAAGCTGATATATCCCATGAATTTGTTTTTATAACTAACTCTCATAGAGGGCGCTAGTTACACGATTCATACAACGTATTATTCAACATAACTTTTTTTAGGGTAGAATTATTAGTCAAAACTCCAAGTGAACATAAACATCGTTCAATTTTACACCAAAAAGGTACTCTTGGTAAAACTCGATATTATGTACGAAAAACGAAAATTCTGTATAAGAACTATAGAAGACAAATGAAAAGGGAAATAAGAAGAAATCTACAGCAAAGCACACTGAATCTTTAAGATGGTGAGAATTTTTTTTGTAAACTTCAAAGGTATATTCTGTCCACGACCACCTAATAATAAGTCACTATTTTACCTCCCAACTAAAGGTATATGGTACCCATATATCAACTGTCGTGAATTGTGGTTCATAATACACTGTAGTGTATTATGGTTCATAATTCACGACTAGAGATGGGGGAACAATGTGGAATAAACTATTAAATCTGTGTATTTTGTTCAGGAAATTTGTTTCTGACATATATATCGTATCTATAAAATATTGTAATTTTTAGTATTGATACTTTTCATAACGATATTTTCTAATATTAAATATTTTAAAACAATATATTTATAACGGTACGGTGTATTGATACTTTCTACAGTATCGCCCATCTCTATATATGTCAAATTATTTGAAGTAGCTGCCACAACATTTTGAGGTTAGTAATATGCCAAATCGCTACTGACTTATTTATTAATAAATAAATTAAGTGTCGTGGACAAAGTATAGTATTCTACTCGCAATTTATGGCCATAATTCACTTGGGTGACTTGCGCCCCTCGCCTGCGGCTCGTGACGCAAACGTCACCCATCGTGAATTATGGCTATATCATAAATTGCTCGTTTAATAATATACTATTCCGTGGCTATATTTGATAATGGATATTTGATATTTTTATTTTTATTGACAATGAATTTTAAATGTCCTCGAATGATGGGAGTGCAGTAGCTTGGGATCAATTTGAGAGTCGATTGAATATAGACGATGTACGTAAGAATAGTAAGCGAGATTTAAAAAAGGAAGTTCCTAAAAGTTGAGCATGTCATACTGATATACTTGATAATTTGAGCAGTTCATTTAATAATTTTCCAAGTTTAATGAATAAGAATTGGTATAACTTGAATGAGGATCAATAGAATAAATGTATTTTATATTTTGACAAAATTAGAGGGAAGATAGTTGGATCATTTCAGGTGCTAGATTGTCGGTATAAAGTTCCGTCACAGCTGATTACACGTAATAATTCGATTGTTAAGGACGTATTACAAGAATTTACCAAGACTGAAAGCGAGAAAATGGCATTGAGTATGAGTGATTTTTTCAGTTTAGCTGGTAAGATATTGCCAAATAAATTTAATGGTGATACAAGAAAACTACAATCTTTCTTAGATGAAGTTAGCTTGTTGCAAGTTTACGCAGCAGAGCATGAGAGCAATGCTGTGTTGTTTGTGAAAACAAGGCTGACTGGGGAAGCCAGGGTTTTGATCACCACTGAGGATTCCTTGAGAGAAATAGCAGATACATTGAAAAAAGAGCTCCGAGGAGATAGTGCTGGTTTGGTAAGTTCTAAGCTAAGCAAACTTAAGCAGAGCAATAAAGACCTTGTCGTATATGCTTCTGAAATGCAGAAACTGGCAGAGCGGTTACAGGCCGCGTATTTGGCAGAAGGGATGCCAGTACACTTAGCAGCAAAGTATACCACGGAAGCTGCAGTGAACTCCTTAATAAGTAACTTAGCGTTAGAGAGGATAGAAACTGTGATAGCACTAGGAAATTTCTCAACACCGCAAGAGATGATGACTAAACTGATGTCCATTGAAGTGGGAAACAATCAGGTAGCTGGAAATGTGATGTATCATAAGGAGGATAGAAATAGGTTTTTGTCGGAAAATAGATATTAATCAAAATGAGAGGAATAATTTTCATAAAAAAATAACTACGATAACAGTAGGAGATTTCAAGCAAATCAAAGCAATGGGAGATCTACTAGTTACAGGTAGAAGCCAGAAGAATTTAGAAACAGGCCTAACAATAGGTTCAACAATGATAATACATAAAGAAACGTAAGAATGTGTGAGAGTGAAGAGATGAGAGTGGAAGATGTACAGAAAGAATTGGGGTTTTGAGAAAGAGAGGTGAAAAATACAAAATTTCAAATAACTTCCATAACAATAATCGTTACATTTATAACTTTGATTCAACTTTTTCAAACTTTGTGCAAATCAAAACTGACATATCAAATACGACTGATGTATGTATGTATGTATGTATATTGAGGTGATATTCACTGACACCCAAAACATTTATTGGGCATTCCCACTTCTACTTAGTTTCTGAGGAGAGTCTCAGGACTTAGTAGTTCCTTTAGTCCTATTTTCCGGAGGAATTTTAGGATGTCTGCAGGCTTCAACTTAGGTAAAGGTTCCTCTTCTATCCAGTATTCTCCCAGGTGCTGTGCTCTAGGATTCTGAAGTGCTAAGCAGCTGGAAAGTATGTGGATGGAGGCTTCTTTTTCCATGCCACAAAATCTGCATTCTTCTTCCTCCACTATTTTAAGCTTTTTCAGGTGCCCATTTAGGCGACAATGTCCCGTTAGGATCCCTGTTAAAACTCTTAGCGCAGTTTTACTTTGACTTATGCATTCATTTGATCCCAACAGGTTGTAGTCACCCAGAAGAGTCTTCGATTGTATAAGCCCTACTAGATCTTCCCAATGGTCAGTTATTCTCTTTTTCTAGGCTTCACCTATTTCTTCCAATATAACATTGGGGCTGATTCCGCAAAAGGGTTCAGTCCCTCAGAAAGGTATTTCAGTCCCCCTTTTTGCTAGTTCATCTGCTATTTTATTTCCTCCTATTCCAGTGTGCCCTGGAATCCATAGTAAGGTTACTATATTGTTCTCGCCTAGTTCATTGAGTTTGTCTAGGCATTCCCACACCATTTTGGTGGGTTTTGATTACTGATTACTGAAGAAGATTTGAAATAGCTTTCTCCAACATATCTTCTATTTGTCGACTTACCTCTTCTTCAAGAGCGTATGGATACCTACACGATTTAACATGAACAGGTGCTTCGTCTTTGGTTTTTATCACATATTTAACCTTAGACCTGAATGTAAGTGGGTCACTCGGTTTTAAAAATATTAAATTTAATAAATTTTTGGCATAAATAGATTTTTTCTTCGCTGTTCAAATGTGTCGTACTAATGAGATTTTTAATATCATTCTTCTTCTCTAAATTTTCTTTCAATGAATTATCAAAACATTCAAATTTATAAGTTTCATATACTCAAATCCGGATAAGGATTAGAATTTATCGGTCTCAATAATTGAATGAATACAACTGATGAGAATCCATTTTTGGCCAAAGTTATAGACTCTGGTTCATAAATGTCACCCAATATAGTTTTGTCTATTAAAATTTCGCCTTTGAGAGTAGTGACAGCAGTTTTTTCAAAAATTCTTCCATATGAGCCAGCTGAAATCCGAAATTCCATATATTAGACCCCTTATTTTTATGGGGACTAGCATTATTACTGATTAGCAGTTTATTTTTCAAGTCAATATTGAAATTCATTGTAATTGAGTCATCAATGCCGATAACACCATCAAAAATTCGTGGAAGTCATAAAGTATAATGTGTTACAAATGATTATAATTAAATTCGCGGAAGGCAGGCATTTCCGCTCGAAATCTAATATTCTCCGTCCCTAGAAAATATGAAAAATACTGTTGGAAAAAACTTCCTCTGCAACGATAGGTTTCAAAATATATTTGGTACTACCAGTATCGATAAGCAGTTTTAATTGGGGATTTTGAATTTCAATATAGAGCAGTGGGTTATTTGGAGTTGTATTGGTTCAACTAAGGTGCATGGGTTGTCCATTGATGCTCTGTTCTGAAAATTTGGTTTTGTATAATTGATAAACAGATAAACTGTTAATTGGTGATTACCACCCGGATCTACATATTGGTTATTATCATATTCTTGAGAACCATCATTTTCGTGACAATCACTATAATATATATATACCTACTATAATTTTTCGGATGTTAAGTCACATTATTATTATTTGAAAAATAATTATTATTTCTATTACTTTGATTCGAAATTCGTTTACTTTACATTGAAGAGATTCTGGAAGTTGTAAACATAGATTGTGGTTTTGGCAATTGACTTTGAGGTATTCATGGTTTTGGTTTGAAAACATTTCGCGGGGGTCCATAGACGCACATGGGCGTTGTTTAATATCTATTGGCTGAGAAGGCCATTCTTATTTCTTAGAGTTTTGTCGTTATTGACTTGTATTAGGAGTATTGAACTGTGAATTCGATTGATTATTACTATAATTATTATTCGGAGAATCAAATTTTGGAGATGAATGTATAATTCTTCAAATTTGCCTACATATTAAGCATGCACTAGTGAATTCGGATGTTACAAATGTAGGTTGTTTCTTAGCACTCCTGTACATCCAGCTATAAATCTATTTGAAACAATTTTGTCACAGTCGTGCATTTGACAAATTTTCTCGTTTCGATTGAAGCTTGTATTATCACTAAATGTATGTATGATACTGCTTTCTCAAAATTTGAAGCCTATTTACAAATTCTAGTAAATTTTCGTTTCTATACGGCCTTTTTCTTGCCAGTTCTTGTATGTATTTATCAAACAAGTTATGTTTATTTCGAAAACGTTGCACGAACGCATTCCGATTAGTTAATTCTAGCCGATTTCCAGCTATTAAACTCCACTTTTCCAATTAGCTTTTCCTGAATGCATTCAGATATGTTACATAGTTACTGTAGGTTTGCTATTAAGCTTCCACATCTAGGAATATTAATATTAAGGGCCAGTTTTACAAGAGAGATTTATACTAGGTATAGTTATTCTGGGTATAAAGTGATATCAGAATTTATACCTAGAATAAAACTAGTTGGTTTTACGATGCTTTTTTACACCGGTATAGCAATTATTGGAGTAGGAATTGCTATACCGGTGTAAAAAAGCATCGTAAAACCAACTAGTTTTATTCTAGGTATAAATTATTCTGATATCACTTTATACCCAGAATAACTATACCTAGTATAAATCTCACTTGTAAAACCGGCCCTTAGTGTATTAATATCACCGTCATAGGGCTAAATATTTTCTAATTTAGAATTAAATAAATTCCACGTAACGGATGGTGGCTCGACTTGTTCAGCGGTTGCCAATTTTTCCAGCTCAATGTTAATTAATAATTTATTTCACTTTGTATTGTTTTCACTTTCAGTTATGCTCAATTCATTAACAAAGTTCATCAAGTCAGGTTAACTCATAAAAATATAAAACTTGCCTTTTCGGTACACAACATAAATAATTATCATTTATTTCGAAAAGTTCTTAACACAACTATTCTTGCTGAAAACCTCAAAAGGGTTAGGACGGTGAAAAGGAACTCTACGCCTACTTTGATGGTTCTACCAGTTCTTCCCCGAGTGTTTGCTTCCTAACGGCTCTAGCTGGATCTGTCTCGTCTCCACTGAAGGATAACTGGAAGTCTACAAAAGGGTAGGTTCCACAGATTCGCGATAAAGACGGATAAACGTCAAGGTCCCGAAACTTCTCCGACAAAAGCAAAATACTTCTCGTGGTGCGTTTGTGGAATATTTTCAATGTTCGTGTTAAATTTGGCAAATAGTGGAAAAAATTGTACATACACCATGGTGGTGAAGACATTTGCCTCGCACCTTATTCCACTCGGGGCGAATCCCCTCGCGAAATAATTTTGGTGATCGGTCAATAATAATAGTCCTCAACTCCTTGGTGTATAATATACTATTTGTCAGATGAAATAAAAAATTAAAAAAGCAATGTTGGTGAATTTGAATAAAATTTTCTGTTCGTTCGGAAAAATAGTGTATGCGTAAATCTAAAAACCAGGTAGATCCACCCCGTATTTGTTTCAGTTG
>CAJUYI010005482.1:0-15655 GCA_910591695.1 Galerucella pusilla
CTGGGCAATAGATCAATCTTGTGTACAAGCATGGCTGTTATGGAGAAGATGTGGAAACAAAAACATGCCGCTTCTTGAACTTGTTTTATTAGTATTTGTTAGTAACTTATGGACAGCCACCATTGGAACCAGGACCATCATCAATGCAGTTATCTCCTTTTGTCAGTAAAATACGTGTTGACGAAAAAAATCATTTGATAATCAGAGGTAGTGCGAAATGGAGAAGATGTGAGGCCTGTCCCAATCGAACAAGCTTCGAGTGCATTATCTGCAAAGTAGCCCTTCATCCAAATATCTGCTTTTTGAGAATTACCATAAACAATAGTTTCTTTTATATTGCGTTTATTTAGAAATGTTGATTCCGATTTAAGAATGTGTTCATTTCCATTTGTTGATTTGGTAGGTACTTGCCCAGTGGCACATGTATGTACTTGAAATCCAAGATTTATACTACGGCATTGGCGTTTTGAAAGAAAGAATCATTGAAGAATGCAATGCAATTTCAGCTAACACATAACACATTCGAACGAGTACGACAAGAGTCTACTTATAGGAGGTATTACTGTCAGGAAGTAGACGGAGCACATTTCGAACACTTGCTATAATAATCCATTGTTGATATTTAATTACTTAATTAAATTTTAAAAAATCATTTCAATAATTTTGGTATTTATTTAATTTATCCGTCAAAATTAGTTTAAACCCAAACAAAATTAATATGGATATGTAACCAATGTCAATGCCTTTCAAACGGGATATCACTTGCCATAAGGTCCTATTTAAAATTATTGGCCAAAGTTGCACTATGACGTCATCTATTACTATTACGTCACCTGTTACCATTCGTAGAGAAGTTTACAACACTTTATTTTCACCCTCCAAAATTTTACTAATGTAAGTGTAGCCGTTCAAAAGATACGAGGGGGGAGGGAACTTTTGAATAGCACTGTATAGTTTTCCAAAAATCAAATCAAACAAAGATACGGGCACTAATGGGTTTGCTCAGAGGCGTCCTGGCGTCCAGCACCTAAATACATCGCTTCTAGACTAAATATTATTCTTATTTCGTTTGTTGTTAGGTGACGGATTGTCCCTTTGTGAATCAAGTTCTTTTATGTATTATTCTACGATTAATAATTTTCTGATAAGATAGTTATAGTTCGACTTTGACTTTTAGGTGGATATTTTAAGAATTTATATAGTAGGTAGTGGGTAATTTCAATAAGTTTAAATTGGATGCGACACTTGAACGAGGTTAGATTGGAAACTCTCTCATATATTGATGGTGTGCATGTACTTTTTTTTATCTGTGACAACCCTGATCAGTGACTTTCTCCCGTGCGAGCGTTAGCTAATTGCATCTGATCAAAAAAAAATTCTCTTGTTATATAATCGAGCCTTCAAAACTGAACAATCAGGGATTGAATGGTATATTGTGTCACAAGAGCAGAAAATGAACTGTAGGTGCTTAAGATTATCAGTTGCAAGATCGAGGTATACGGACCGGATGTTCCCTTACAGCTTTTGGGCTTGGTAACCTCCGCAAGTTTCAAACTGGTAAGCTTCACATCCAGCCCTTATATCTCATTAAACTATTGTTGGTACATGTTTAGTTTCAGGAGATGTTCAAATTTTTAGCAGGAATATTTTCTGTCGAAAAAACCTTAATAAACAAGTTTTCCATAATAATATGATGCATACTCTGGGGACGACAGTATATAACAAAAACGTTCCTATACTTTGGTGCAACCTTAACTGTTTAATGGAATCGTGAATTTTAGGATGTTAATGGCTGCTATTGTCCTTTCAGAGCCAGCAAACACGAACTAATTGAAATATGGGTTCATATTTGTGTTCGCAAGTTTGTGTTGTGTGAATATACCTAAAACTTTAATGAAATTTTGGTGAGTAAACTTAGGGGTCTGGTTATGATTAAGTGAATGATAATACACTCCTTGTATTGTTGGTTGATGAAGGAGCCAGAAGTATTGACCGCGTTTAATATATAGGGGGTTTAACAGAGAGTTACTAAGATAATAAGTAGGAGCCGAAGAAATTCGGAAAAACAGGAGAATGAGTGATTTTTTTGAAATTTTCCGATTTTAAGAGCTAAAACGACGGTTTTATAAAGTAGGTATAGATTTTGAGCAACAAAACGTATTTTGATTTATAATAGTATGTCGGCCAAAAACGGAGGAGCGCCAAAAAGCAGAGACATCTAGTCTCAATAGCACAAAACGACTGCCTCCACTGAATTAATTTCTGAATATCACTGTTTTTAATGAATTTTTCATGAAAAAGCCCAGTTTACAAAAGAAACATAAGTTCAAAAGCTGTTATAAGTCAAAAGCAAAGTCATGCTTAAAAAGTCGTATCGAATGTTAATGGAAATGGCTGTTTCCAACACATTCAATTCTGAAAGGTCGATGACCCCAGAGGCACTTGAATGCATGAGACGATTAATTCTCCGAACAAAGGAGCAGGAAAAATGCGAATATAGGGCTGATTTTGATCTCTATGCAAAGAGATTGAAAAATTGCTATTATTTTCCAGTATAGTGTGTCATTAATTTAAATAGTGAATACGACATATTCAGCACAGATTTGCTTGAGAATCGATGATAACAACCATTGCCACTCCTTAATTTTTTGTTTCAAATACTTCGCTGTAAATATATTCACACAAAAGGAGCTGGTTATATTCACAGCACTTATTACACTATGCCTTTTTCGTGCCTATTTGTCTGCCTGACCGCAGGTGGCTGAAATTTTAAACAAATACGCATGCGTGCGAGACTATTTTGTAGACTGTTTCAAGCGTGAAAATAAATAGGACTGGTTCTATTTTTTCCCCCTGAATCGAAGCGATTTCAAGGACATTTGTAGAAATCTCAGGTTCGCCAACACCAGTTATTATTTGTTTGGCTTGATATTTGACAACATAACCAACAAATAAATCCGTTATCGTTTAGTTTAGTACAGTATGGCAGAAAAGATGAACAAATCAAAATCCAGTAAGGCAAGGAAAAAGTTTAAATGAATAATCCAATTACTTCTTATTATGTTGTGGCAAATTTGTGAACACACTGTGCGATAGAGCGCAGGATGGGCTTAAATTAATTGAAAAATGGTGTAAGGAACACTCATTGTCGATCAATCCCAGAAATACTGAGATGGTCCTTTTCACCAGGAAAAGAAGTTTATCGGGTTTGAAACCTCCCGAAATCTTCAAAAGCAAACTAAACTTTTCGGAAGAGGTGAAATACCTTGGTATTACCCTCGACAGGAAACTAACATGGAACTCTCATCTACACAGCAGAGCAAAAAGAGCATATGTGGCATATGAGCAGTGTCGGAGGACAGTGGGACGCACATGGGGTCTGTCGCCCCGTGTGGTCACCTGGATCTACACTGCAATAATAAGACCCATGTTAACGTATGGAGCAATTGCATGGGGACCGAAGGTTCTACAAGCAACGGCCATCCAAAAATTATATCAAATACAGCGAATGGCTTGTTTGAAGATCACAGGAGCCATGAGAACAACACCAACTGCAGCAATGGAACTAATTACTGGTCTGACCCCTCTGGACCTACACGTCAAGGAGGTTGCGTTAATGGCAATGGTACGATTGCGCACGGCTGGTGTAAACCCCGAAGTAGGAATGGGCCAATTGAGGTTGAGCCTATGGAAGGAAGCGCTCACTGCGCTACCTCTCCTGCAGGCAGCCAACGATGCAATTGAACCCAGGTTTTTGTTTAACAAACCCTACAAAATTCAAATAAAACAGAACACAGAGCCAGATGCTGCAAATGCAATACGCATATATACAGATGGTTCAAAAATGAAAGAAGGCTCAGGCTGTGGAGTTTACTCGAGAGCACTGAGCCTCAAGATTAAGTGGGGAATGGGAAACAATACCAGCGTGGTTCAAACAGAACTGGCTGGTATCTCAATTGCCACAAAAGAACTAACCAGAAGAGGAATTTCTGGCAAAACCATAATAATCTGCACTGATAGTAGACAAGCCCTATTAGCCTTGAACAGACAACGTGTTATATCGAGGCTAGTACTAGAGTGCCACCAAGATTTAGCTGACGTCTCGGCAGATAACAACATTATCCTGAGGTGGGTTAAAGGGCACGACAGGAGTAAAGGAAATCGCATTGCTGATTCTTTAGCCAGGGAAGCCGCTGGACTGAAAATTCTAGGACCCAGTGACACCTACGGCCTAACGACTTCGACAATTGCGGAACTAACCAAACGTTACACCCATGCTCAATCCCTTGAGAGATGGGATGGAATCAAAGGATGCAGTTTTGCCAGGATCACCCTGGGCGACCCTCGGAAGCTGGCGCCGAAGAAATATTTGGCGATGACCAGGAAAAACCTACGTTTAACAGTAGGATTTCTGACTGGTCACTGTCAACTAAGTAAACACCTCCATACTATGGGGCTAGTGGACACACCTCTATGCAGGATGTGTGAACAGGAAGATGAAACTGTCAGGCATGTCTTATGCGAGTGTCCGGAGTTATCGTCAATAAGAGAGTGTGTGTTCGGTGAGTCTTGGCCTACACCTGCCGATATAAAGGAGATGTCTCCCAGTGACCTGTCCACCTTCCTGAGAAGGACAGGATGGACAATGACCTAGGAGGACAACTCCTCGGGAGGATGTACAATGGGTCACATGTGGCCTAAGTGCTGTGAGCCTACACACTCACCCTCCCTACTCTACAGATACAGATTACTTCTTATTATGAAAATTAGGTTACAACTAATTTTGTATTGTATTATTGCAGTAAACACCACTTCTGGACAACAGAAAACGCTACACGTTTGATTGAACTGTATGAAAACCATCCTTGCCTGTATGATGCCAAATCAAAAAGCTATCATAATAGAAATTTGAAAGCCAAAGCTTTGACAGAAATATGTGACAATTTAAAGGAACTGATTCCTGATAAACCATTCACAGAAGCACCTATAAAAGCTAAAATTCATTTTAAATCATTGACAGCGATAAATTCATTGGTAAAGCTTAGATTGCCTAATTCTTGATTCATCCAAGGCTTCACCCACCATCTCCTAAGAGCTCTCTTTTTTTGGTCTCTTCTTTTTAAAATAAGTGTTACAGTGGTCATAACAGTAATTAGTAATGTTTTCTGTAACTTTATTTTATCCTTTGTGGTTCGTGGTATCGTTTTATCTTTCAAAAATTTACAAACAATGAATCTAACCTCAAAGATCAATGTCAATTTTTCTCATGTTTGCAGCCCTGAAATTGCTGCTTGAACAATAATTTAAAAAGGCATAGTGTAATAATGCCAGTCATTTGGGGAAATTCAGCCAACAAAAAGGCATGAAGATAGGCACGAAAAAGGCATAGTGTAATAAGTGCTGAAGGTTTTTTAGCGAGTAACTGGTCATAAAAAGTTAATACCGCTCAATTTTTTTTGCTTCGAATGGTAACTACCAAAACTCTAAATAAGTGACCGCGGTGATAAGTATCTTCAGTTACCATAGTCAAGAGGTGTGTAACTGACGGTGGTTCAAACCTCCCACTCTTGTTTTAAAACGTGAATGATTCAACTGTATAATTGACATGTGAATGTCTTGAATTTTCGGTATTTTATGTGCGAATATAATAGTGTAGAGTATTGGCTTAAGTGGGAATCACTTAATATGACTTGGGCTGACGAATATACCAAGGGAATATAACTATGGTGATATATTATTACACCGATTTTTGAACAGTCCCTGATGAATTAGTAATGCTCAGAGTTTTGTACTACAATACTTGACACATACAAAAAATCTTTAAAGGTTATGTTGTGACATTTAAAGCCAACTATCGTAACCACTTTACTTTAGCGAGGTTATAACCAGAAGCTATCTAAATAGTATTAAGGTACCTAATCTGTAACTTGTCTTTACTCAACGACGTCGTTACGGTAACGTTTATTATGTTAACGATAATTTTTCAGAGCTAGATTCTGTAATAATGTCGTTACGTTAAAATCTAGGGACAAAACATAACGAAGATATTTTTACAATTCTATAAAGGTTGGTATAATTTTTGACATCTGTAGCTGTTTTGTTAGGTTAGGAAAGGATTTTTGATTGACATTCACGTAACTTTTATTATGGAAAAGGACGAAGTTAAAAGTCGGTCCATCAAGACAACAAGGTCACAATATATAATGTATTTGGATGAATTGAGTACAAATGAAGCCTTCAGGGACAACAAATTGATCGGCTAACATTAGATTTAAACGTTAGATTTAAATAATCTACACCCACAGATTTTTGATAACTCCCATGAGCTAAGAAATGAATGGTTGTGAAAAGCCTAACTATGGGAGATGTTCTAGTATTACGACTACCATGATTCCTGGAATAATTCATAAGCAGCTTCACTGTTTACTCGATACATCTGCCGCAACACTTCCTCAGGCAACTCAAAGGGGTTACTTCGGTCTCTTAAGACACGAAAATTAGTCCTTCGTGTCTGTCTTAAAATATTACATGTGTATAGTTTAGATTATTTTTCAACCCTTATATGAATTTACCTTCTATTCAATTCATCCAAAACAATACGTAGCCGTTAAATAGCCTTAAATAAAATATGATCTTTGTATAAGGAACAATGATTTTAATATATTGAAAAAAAAACACAACAAACCTCCTAACCAAAGACTTGCTAACCCGATTACGACTGCTGCATAGCTGACGTTCGTCAACGACATAATATCAGCCATTTTGTCGTTATCTATCAGCGGTCGTTACGATACTGAATATATAAAGTCGTTCAGTAACGATAATCGTCCACGAACGACATCGTTACTGATTACAGAATAGGCCCCCGTATTAAGAACGGTAAGGGTTGTTTACCGGTCGACAGCAATGTTTGGAGGCTGAGCTTAGCGAAGTTTCCAATTTTGCTGGAGACCGGTATTATCCTTAACGTTCGAAATGCTTATACCATTTTTTGCGCGATCGTATTGAAATATTCGAATTTCGAATGAAATAATTTAAATTTCTTCGAAATGAACGAAATGTCAAAAGTGACATTTATACTTCTCGATCAGTTTAAAATATAATTTGCATTTTGGTGAAATTGTTTTTATGCTATTTATTACTTTTTATATTGTTCTGTTCGGATCTGTTATTTGAAAAAATATAAATAAACTTTGTTCCTTTTGTGTAATGAATGAAGTAATATAATATTTAGGACCACTTAATTGTATGTAGTGCTAAGACGTCGGTAAGTAATTTATCGACGTCTGAACGGTAAGTAAATCACTTACCGACGTGCTAGACTAATGTCCAATTTCACCATCCAGTTCCTAAAGTTAGGTAATACCTAAATCAGATTTTGGAATGACAAAATAGAATTTACGTTTCACCATGCGCTAAGAAACGCCTGATCATGATAGAATATTGTCACTCTCAAGCAATTCTTAGCGCGTGTTAAAACGAAAATTTCACTTAGCAATTCCAAAATTTGATTTAGGTATTACCTAACTTTAGGCATATATATATTGGGCATTAGAAACCAGTAAACACAACCTACCGTCCTGACAACCGATGCTGTAAATAAACAAAAAAATTACCTAATGTCTAGCCTAAGCTGACGATTTAGTGATAATATCATGGTCTGGAAAATAGTGCGAGAAAAAAAGTCTCCAGTTTAATGACAATAAAACAAAATATATGATAATGAACAATTGAATAGAGTCTTGATGTTTTGGAGTATTTTAGACAATAAAGAGTATACTATTAAGAGGACAAATGGAATAAGTTACCTATGAAGTAATACCAACAACAAACAGGAGTGCAGGAGCATTATTAAAAACAACTTAAACGTTCACAAGACCGATAGTTTTATACGGAGCAGAGCTGTGGAAAAAAAGAGAAACTACTAGTTATTGTATATGGGATAGAAAAATACTCAGAAGAATTTATGAGGGGTAGAAGTAGAAGATATCTGGGTCATAAAAGCAAATCTGGAGCTCATATAGTCATGGAATTATATGAAAGTCCTTCGATATCAACGGTAGTATGGTCGCAACGTATAACTTGGGGCACATAGAGAGACTAACAAATCGCAGAAATGTATTTAGAAGAGGAACTGGACGTTGAAGAACAACAGGAATATCAAAATATAAGTGGATAGAAGCAGTAGAAAAGGACCTAGAACTGTTGAACATACGTAGATATAAAGAAGAGGTGGCAAAAAACAAAAGATAATAGAAGAAAATAGTCAACCAATGCATTCGTGGTGTATAGAGCTGTTGTAAATACATGGGCGTAGCCATGTTACTGAATATTGGTTGAGTTTGATGAGCGTCCATCGTAAATTCTTTAAGGAAAATCAGAACTGGATTGAAACGACAGTTCTGAATAAGAAAAACTATAATAATATAAGAAATGTAACTAGAATAATTTTTTTTCCAAGCAAATAATTGTGATAACTCACTAGATATAATTATACATTATGTTTCAAAAATGTTACAACCTGAACGACCAAGGTTTGCCCCACTAGTTATGATCCTGGGTAGGCCCTTGTATAAATATATAACAAAAACAGAATTTCAAATTCAATAAATGTACTAACCTGAAATAAATTCGCTATTAATATATTTGGAAAACATTGGAAACTGCTTGAATGTCTAAAAATTGTAAGCGGAGATTCAGGCTGAGAAACCTTTTTTTAATAATCAATATCGGGGCTAGCACAAGAGTGCCACCAAGATTTAGATAGTGCCTCGGCAGATAACAATATTATCCTGAGGTGGGTTAAGGGGCACGACAGGAGTAAAGGTAATCGCATTGCCGATCCTTTAGCCATAGGGAAGCAGCTGGACTAAAAATTTTAGGACCCAGTGACACCTACGGCCTGACGACTTCGACAATTGCGGAACTAGCCAAACGTTACACCCATGCTCAATCCCTTAAGAGATGGGATGGAATCAAAGAATGCAGTCTTGCCAGGGTCACCCAGGGCGACCCTGGGAAGCTGGCGCCGAATAAATATTTGTCGATGACCAGGAAAAACCTACGTTTAACAATAGGATTTCTGACTGGCCACTGTTAACTCAGGAAACACCTCCATACTCTGGGGCTAGTGTACACACCTCTATGCAGAATGTGTGAACAGGAAGATGAAGCTGTCAGGCATGCCTTATGCGAGTGTCCGGAGTTATCGTCAAGAGAGTGTGTTCGGTGAGTCTTGGCCTATACCTGCCGATATAAAGGAGATGTCTCCTAGTGACCTGTCTACTTTCCTGGGAAGGACAGGATGGACAATGACCTAGGAGGACAACTCCTCGTACAGATACAGATAATCAATTGGTGGTCATCTGATATTATTCCAAAATTATGCGATGGATAGACTGTTCACGTATATACAGTGTGTCCCAAAAAGTTTTATACAAATGGAGAAAAAGTTTATCTTACATTTCACAAAAAAAATATTCTTGATAAAAAGCTCTGCATGACTTGTAGATCCATAATCAAGTACAAAATTTTTAAAACATTGGCTGGAATACAGGGAAAATCAAAATTATGATTTGGAGTGAGAGTAAAATACGTTCAAACTGTAGTGGAGAGCAAAATGTTCATTGAAATTGTTATTAAGTAGCAAAAAATTATGATAAAAATTAACTCTTGAATTTATTTATTACATATCTGACAGTTGTGAAATGTATTGTTTTATCAGGGTGTCTATTATTAAAGATTTCTGCTGCTTCCCTACATGTTTTATAATTTTCTCCAACAATGAAAACAATTTCAATTTTATCTTTAATTCTCAATTTTACTGGAATCTCTAATTATTGCAAACACACACATTTATGTAACATTTGACATTTGTTGACAGTTATTAGATATTCCAAAGCACTTTATCCAGAACGTAATAAGGATGAGTGAAACAAAATCAGGCGCTTATTATGAACGGGACTTACGATGTTTCGTACTGCGCATTAATGTAACAATTGCTGACGTGTTTATTACAATAATCTTGTAATTTTTATCTGGAAAAATCACTAATCTACAAGTCATGCAGAGCTTTTTATCAAGAATATTTTTTTTTGTGAAATGTAAGATAAACTTTTTCTCCATTTGTATAAAACTTTTTGGGACACACTGTATATAGATTTTATTTGATTTGGTGGATGTTATACACAAAATATACCAGCAAAACAGATTCGGAATAATTTATTTTTATCACGTTTTTTCACATTTTAACAATCGTTATATAAGCAGTAAATCACGGAATAAGCTTTCATCCTATTGTTTTATTTCAATTAAAGCACCACTTTTAAACATTAAACTTTATTATGTGGTCGTCGCTTATCTCTAGCGTCACAAATGGGTTATTATTCCCTCTTCTCTCATCAAATTATTACGTCGTCCTTGTACGTGGATGTTTTTATTAGTTACCCAGCCACCTGTATCCGTTCCACTTCTAAATAGCTACCTGTTGCCAGCAGCAAGGATAGCTATAAAATGATCCGCGCAGGCTGCGCAACTTTCGATATTTCCCGAAATGTTCATCTCTGAAGCTCGGTATAACCACAACTGGGTTGAAAATTGTGTTCGAAATCGGGAGAAAATAATATGGAGTAAGTACGAATGTATAATACACTGTCAACTCAGCTCACATTGTACCGAAACACTGATAAAGCACTCAAAATGCTTTTTTTTCTTAGATAAATTGTTGAAAAACGCATGTGAACATTGTTTGAAAGAAAAGTATCGAATTAAACCGAACATAGTGGTCTATTCTGTGAGTAATCGTTTAAAATTTGAATGCCTCTTAAAAATAGGCTTTGTTGTAATGGAGGAGGAGGAGGTTTACAGTACTTACCTATAAATACAATATTTCCTGTAACTTTTCAAGTATATTTTTATATCATCGTGCAACGCTGTATTCGGTGTAACCGAGATGCTTGAGTAAGATGGGCAAAACCAAATCTTTGAAATATTTGTATGTATCATAAAAATAAAAGTTCTCATGATATTTTTGTGTCTTTGTGTCCCTATCGCAACAAAAGCTCGATTGTCTCTTGCTGCAGTTGTTGGTTAATCTATCTTTTCGATTTAGCTAAAAGCAACAAAACGCGATAAAACGATAGAACGTTCCACTTTTCACCATTCGATTTAATGCAAAATTTTACATACCTCAGTGGATTTTAAGTCGATCGTTCCGAGCAATAAGAGATTTAGCAGAAAGCAGTTTATATCGCGAAATATTTCCATACCTCAAAATTCGTCTAGAACGGTTTTTTGGGACGAGAAATTGACTGCCACAGTTTGTTGTTGTATAAAATCATTTTTTCACGAGTACTATCGAATGTCGTCTTTTGTGCCTTGAAAAGTAATTGCAAAGTTGATGTTTGCCGCGAGCTATCATGATTTGACATTATTGGCGCTCTTAAGCAGAAAGTAACTTTGGCGCATGCCTAATTTTATTTATAGATAAAAGAGAGCTAGTAGTTATTTTTATATAAACTGTAAAATAGAATATTTTAGTTGATTCTCTAATATGTTGAAGCATCCAAAAGTATTTAATGTGAAATAGGGAAATCTAAGAAATATCTGACATTAATGTAATAAGTGTTGCCTACGTACATAGAAACACGAAACTGCAATCTCTGGAAAATGCTAAGTAAAAACAATGGCAATTAATTTTATTTTGGTGTAATGGGCTCATTTACATATTTTTTATTATTTTACCATTGGAAAGAGCACATCATTTTGAGGCTCTGTGCAAAAAATTAGACGTCAGCAAGACTCCTAAGTTGCCTGAAAAAAATTATAAACATATACAGCGCTCCTCTCCAAATTTCGTTCATCAACAAACCTGGCGTATATTGTATGTTTTAAAAGAAATTATTTGATTTGATTTGAAGTCCGGATCAGCTCTAACAAATATCGCTTTTTTTACCAGTTAGGTGCATGTGCATTTGAATCGGATGTAAACATTTGGAACCAATATTACCTGCTTCATCAAAATGAGTTTTTCTTGTTCTTTTCAAAATTGGTGATTTAATATCCACTACACATTCATCATAAATAGCATTTGGAGAAGCTTTGGAGAAGCAGTCTGCAGTTAAGAAAATTGCAATTTTTTACTAAGTAACCTGTAGCGTTATCTCCGTAACTTTGTCCACCAGACCAGGAATAAAATAAAACACCTGGAATCACCCTGTATATCATTTGAGACAGCATGTATTTATGAAAATATTGACATTTTTAATCATTCTGGCCAGAAAAGAGCCAAAAACGATGTGTTACATATTATATAAAATTATAATTTAATAAACTCGTGATTTCTAAAAGAACTCCATAATCATTAGCAAGTCCACTTCTGAAAGATTAAATGACTCTGTTTTTTTTGTTAATTAGGTCCATACATTTTATTACACAAAAATTTTGTAAGTAATTCAAAATAAATAAATTCTACTCTAGGCACGTTACAGTCAGAAGCGTAATGTTAGTGCACATTAACTTTCATATGCGGTGACGTCACAGTCATAGTCTTCGTCCCGATACGGTATGCTTGTTTAATTGGTAGTATTAGGAGAACGACATATTCTATTGACATGAAATTTTCAGAATCATATTTTCATCCTTAGTACTTTGTTTTACGACAGTTAAAAATGATTTAAAAATTTTAGTAAACGAGCTCATCGTAGAAAAAATCTTGTGTGTATTTCAAGCAGAAAGTCCTTTGGTAGTCTCGACAGATTGGGGCGCGACGCGTCGGCAAAGTTACTGTCAACTTAAGATCGCCAATAATGTCAAATTATGACAGCTCGCGGAAAACATCAACTTTGCAGCGCTTTTCAAGGCACAAAAGATGACTTTCGATATTGGTTGTAGAAAAATCCTCCAAATTGAGTCATGAAATTCTCTGAATTCCACTTTTCAAAACTAAAGAAGCTCATAACTCGACTTATATATTAGATAGAACCTTCTAGTCTTCGCCAATCGATTCAGGGGAAAATTGTACACATTCCAGTGTATTTTGAGTTCATTGTTCTAAGCAATAAGGAAGTTAGCGAAACCAATATTAATGAATATTTCCATACCTACCCCTTGCTTCAAAATTTTCGGCAAAAAAAAATAGTTCTAGACATAACAATAGGTCAAAATTTGTCTGAAGGGGTCTTTTGGGACTAGAAATTGACTGCCACAGTTGGTTTTTGTATAAAATCCTTTTCTCTCCTCCAAATGGAGTCATGAAATTTTCGAAAATCCACTTTTCAAAACTAAAGATGCCAAACTCGACTAATATGATAGATAGAACGTTATAGTCTTCGCCCATCGATTATCATTATGAAAGGTATCCAGTGCTATATGGTACGTTTTTCTAGAGTAATTTTATGAAAAGTAATTAAATTGACATGTACTTCATGAACAAATATACTACAATTTTATAAATTAACAGTAGATTTCGCACCGCACATCAAATAATGATTTTTATATGCCAATTTTCGATTACAGTACATAGTGGTCCAGAATGACATCACTGACAGGTGGGCCACATTGTGCTGGAGGGCAAACGGTTAGACTATAATTAACAATTATTAGTCTTTAAAGGAATCTAAAATGCTACCGTTTTTTAGTGTTATAAGAGTAAAATGCGGGAAGGAAGAAATACTGTATTTTTTTTTCGATTTCCGGCTGTTTAATTTTTAATACCAGTTAAGTGGTTTCCAAGTTTTTCCATTGCAAACAAACAAAAAAATATTTTATTCGATTAGATAGTGACATGTCTACTTCTGATACGGTCGGTGGAACATTTATTGGAAAATTCTACAATTATCTTTATCTTATTACTTTATCTCTATGCTTTTGTTCTCATACTAATAATTTGTGTCTGTAAGGAAGAACTCCAGATCATTTTTTATAAAGACCCTTTCGTTTCCCAGTATCTAGTAATCGCGTTTACTGGCTAAGAAAATCGACCGACGGAGACGAGATATAAATGGAGTAGGTATAAGCTTTTAAGAAATTATATAACGTAAATTGCATATTTGAAATGGTTTATCTCAATATATTAATCTGTACAGTTATAGTAAAAGTAACTATCCTTATTTTCGATTGCAGCATCGTAAACAATTTTTCTCTTTGTAGCGCGTAATAATATTTTTCTCTAAAATCCGGCATAGCAACTTTTTAATACCGCCTTTCGTTTGCAGATGCTTATAAACAATGCTACTCATACCATAACATTTAGATCTTCCAATCATAATTATCCGTTTTTCCGGTATCCCTTCCAGAAATATGAAATCTCATAACAGCTTTTATTCTTTGCCTGAAATTAATTTATTACTAGTGGATTTGTCTCCTAACGAGAATATATTTCTATCGTAATATCTACAAACATATAAGCTTCTCTTTATTTTTCTTTAAGGAATATAATTCAGTTCTCCTTCTTCCTCCCTTAGGTACTCTGTGACAATTCTTCCTTTACACTTTGTCAGTACTTTATTTCACTGTCATAGAAGTATGTTGGGAGGCGTTCAACATATGAAATACTTTCAGTCCCCAAACAAAGAATTGGATTTTTTTTATCACCTGACTCTTTTTACTTATTCAAGAGCGTAATAAAAAATAAGTTGGCGCCCAAGCTACATTTGCATCGTCAAAAAAAAAATAGAATTCGTTCATTCATATCTACTACTGAGAATGCAAATGTAATTTGTGATTTCGGTAGAGTAATGAATGTTATATTTGTTGAATTTGTTACTAATATATTTCCTTTAATACTAAGGGAAATATTACACGTATAATCATTTACGATGAGTTTGCAATTTTGATATTTGTAGTAACAATTGCAGCCACCGAACAAAATCTCAATATCCAAAGTGTAAATTGAATAATATTAATCATATAACGGGAGAAGTTACGGTCGTCCAAAAGTTGGCTGCCGTGTCCGTGGTTGCCAGACTTATGTTGTCAAAATCAGACAATTTTATCAGAACTTCTTGTGTTGGTTTGTCGTTTTCATTCGCATTTTATATTATTTACTGTGTAAAATTTGATCTGTTATTTTCATAACTATTTAAAAGAGAGTATCGAACACTGAGTCGCAATGCCCAAGTCTTTATCAACTGGTTACAAGGAGATGGTAGCATCCCTAATATCATATTTTGAGAGAACGAGAAAACGATGGACCAGTAATTTCTATTACTTCTCTATTACTTCTGTAAGAGATGTAAGTTTTTAATAAATACATTATTACTCAATACTGCAATTCAACATGTGTATGAATATAACATTTTTCAGTTAAACTTGGGGTTTCAAAATTGGACATTTTGAAATTCATGTATTTAGTCATCAAAATTTTGTAATTCCTGCTCTTATTTTTGAGTTGAATGTAATATTATACAGTAAACAACTTATCAACATAATTTTATGCCAACAATAGGAAAAAAATTTAAACGTGGTAACGATGTAAAACATCTGTCATGTTTTGTTATTGCAAACTTATTGTAAATGAGCTTTATGTATGTATTGTTCCTCATGACTTACTCTGTATATTTATTCTTTATAAACAATATGCAAAATAAAGCATTTATTTCAGTGCATTTATGCTTAACGAAAAAAAACCTTACAAATTGAAGTATTTCAGAATTTT